>JAWPHD010007967.1:0-121276 GCA_037043455.1 Cyrtodaria siliqua
ATTTTTGTCTTGATACGGAAAATAATTCACTCGTGAGAAATATTCTTGCGATATAGAAACTCGTGCGAAAACGCACTCGTTTCTATATCGGAAGAATCCTTCTCACTCGGGATTTATTTCCCGTATCACTTCAACAATGTTAATTAAACTCTATGTAATGCTACATGTATGTGTAGTGTACCTCTTACTCTCGTAGTTTCAGAGAAGACTTTTTTAAACATGTTTGTATAAAAGTCTGTGTAAAAGTGAATGGCGTTGTGAAGGATTATAAGGCCAGTGTTATTTAATTGTTCGGTTCTCAAACCCTTCGACCCTAAATTTTGCAAAAATTTAAAAAAATAATAATAACCCAAAATAATATTTTTAAAAACACAAACAAATGTTTAAAAAAAAGTATCCGTTATTATTTTTTTTGGTCACCCATTTCAAACAACCAAATTATCATGTTTAAAAATTAACGTAAAATCAGAAGATCATGTTATATAAATTTGTTCAGGTCTATTTTATGTTTAACAATGTGACTAACACCATTACAATATACACACGTATAAAATTTCAGCATTTTTTTCTTCTCCTGTGGAACTTTATCCGAAAGAAATCTGATAACCAAAAAGAAAAAGAAAACTCTGGCCTAAGCTGATGCTATATGCTATATATACAATAAACGTGCCATTTTCCGGGAAGAAGATCTGCAAATGTTCCCGATATAAGTCAATGAAAAAGATGTGAACCTTTGAGCGGGTAAAACAGAGTCGCCATTTGAACGAAACCTGATAACATGCCCTTATGTTGCATGCAATATATTATACTCCTAAATCGAGTAGTTTTAGAGAAGAAGATTGTTTTAAAGGATAGTTAGGCATATTCTTTGACTGTAGGTATACAATCCATTTTAATATTTTCCTCTATAAACTTATGTTAAACTGTGACTCCTGAAGCTGGGCCAAATTTGACTATTTTTGTCATTTGAAAACACTTATATGAAGACCTTAGTCATCAAACTTACTAACCAATATCACAAAATGTACTTTCCAATGAAAAGAGGCAGTTACTACTGTAGTTCAGTTTATCTGGCATTGATTTCTACATAGTGTTTCTTGGTTTTGATATCACACATCAAGAGTGGTTTACTCAACTCTTCAAGGTATCACTACAGATACCTTGAAACCCTTTAGCTCTCTTGAAACCCATCGTAGGATAATTCTTTCGCCAAAAAAGTAGTAGTGTCTTCTTTGCTTTTATATATTTTCATAATTACTGACATTATATGATTATGGTAGATGCAGGTGATTTGGACAGTCTAAAATCGTACGCGCAGCTATCAGACGGACACAGCCAACAACATATAACAGTTTTATGGGTGCTGACGAAGAGCAAAAATTCTGGAGTAACAGCCAAAAATGGTGCCATGGATGACTTCGTCTCGGCCAGCTAGACCGTATCATGCATATGTCTTACTTGCAGATATCGGTCTGGGCAGATTAGGCCAATTAAAGCGCCCACTAGCGATTAGTCGATTTATTCGCGCGTTTTTTTCACGCGCATAAAGTTGACGTTTGCGTGACGTCATGTTGTAACTAAACGTACAACGTCAATTGTTGATGCAACTGTTACCATTTTTGACGTCACATGCTGCTTCTCAAAAGTTGAAAGTAAGAAATTATTTTGAAATTAATTTAGAAATAAGTGTTTTGAAAGTCTCGTTGAATCGCTCATAATCTCGCCAAAATCGCCCAAAACGAGAGGGCGATTTTAAACGTTTCCCGAGGCCCTGGTTCTGGATCCATGTAGCATAGCGTAACGAAGAAATCAGAAGCGGGACGGGTGACCGAGGCTATGGATAATCCACTCACATTTAAAAATGACAGTCCTAATATTCATCAATCTTTTGATCACAAGAATCAGACTCAGACTCAAAATCACATTTTTTTGTAATCCCTATCAACACAAAAGCATGGGTAAGAATTGTGATTTTCAGACATTTTCTGTTAAATTACCTTTAAAAATTACTCATTTCTGTAAGTAAGTATAGTAATTTGCTTGTAAAATTGTTTTTATTTGTAATTAAAAAAAACTGAGATTTTTGAGTCGAGTCCGATTCTTGTGCTCAAAAGTTTAATGAATATTAGGCTAGTCAACGTACCAGATTGTGTACAACTGTGTGGGCCCAAATGACTGCCTTTCATAAAATAAGTAACCTTTAGCTTGAAAACTTCATGTTCGGAATCGCACAGTAAACATAGAGGTTTTGAGTAGTAATGATACAATTTTTACCCTTTTAATACTTCACTTCGAACACAATGGGCAATACCTATTGACAGTTTCTTTGATGTTATATTTATTGCTTCCTACACATCGATACTTAGTTGTGACATCAAGTTGGTGCGTCTAGCCCATTAAAGATTTGAAAAGAAATCGACACAAGTTAGTGAAGGGCAGACGGATGGACGGACAAGTCATATCAATATGTCCCGTACTTCGCAAAGGCGGGGACAAATTTAACCACAGGAAAACACTTGGTAGAGGATTTAATTAAATACCTAATATATTTTTAAACATATCCCTATATATCCCCTTGTCAAAGCAACATTCATGCCGGATGTTGGGTGGGTGGGTGGAGGGGGGGGGGGGCAAAGGGGGAGGGAGCCGGCCCCCTAATGTTTAGAGTGGGGATGGGGCCAGAGTATGCTTTATGCGTATGCCCCCCACCCACCCAAATCATTTGAAGAAGAAAATGGTTAGCGCTCAAAAATGACGTTTTTCTCTATATAATGTTGTATGTTTTGGTGTAGTGGATAACGTTGTGTTTTTTTGTGTTTGTTTTGCTTGTGAAAAATGCGAAGTGTTTATCATACGTCCTTTAAAATTCTATGTAAAACTCTGACACACAGGAGCCAGATCTAACCTCGGGGCCACCATTTGAATGCACTTGCTAGAGTTCAATCGAAGGAACATACATACGTTTCTTAGTAGGTCGTACTACGATTTTATACAAGATAGCATTGTGTGAAATAATTAACAGACGAAACACCATCGTATAAGCTTGACTGACCTTGCCTAGTTGAGATAAAAAAAAATGGTTAGAATATCTTACAGCGCCACCAGTTGTAACTACAAACTTCCAGGTCACGATAGCCATAGATTGTATTATAGTAGTATTTCTGTTGTTTTTATAACAATCGTCAATCTCTCCAGCAAATCTCTCAAGGTCGCAGAGGGAAGGTCCATAGTGCAAGCCTGAAGCATCGCTGAAATATAAAGTTATGTTTAGAATATATAAGTCGAAATAGAACAGAGTCCGATTGTTCAAAGACGTGTTAAAGTTAACTCTACGTAATGAACGCTTTAACGCTTTAACGCTACACACAGTACTCTTTGAAAACACTCATATGTTAACTCTAAAGCGTTGACGCCACTCTTATGTTAACTCTAAAGCGTTGACGCCACTCTTATGTTAACTCTAAGCGTTGACGCCACCCTATTTTAACTCTTAGCTTTGACGCCACTCGTATGTTCATTCTAAAGCGTTGACGCCACTCTTATGTTAACTCTAAAGCGTTGACGCCACTCTTATGTTAACTCTAAAGCTTTGACGCCACTCTTATGTTAACTCTAAGCGTTGACGCCACCCTATGTTAACTCTTAGCTTTGGCGCCACTCGTATGTTCACTCTAAATCGTTGACGTCACTCTTATGTTAACTCTCAAGCGTTGACGCCACTCTTATGTTAACTCTAAAGCTTTGACGCCACTCTTATGTTAACTTTAAAGCGTTGACGCCACTCTTATGTTAACTCTAAAGCGTTGACGCCACTCTCATGTTCACTCTAACGCTACGTTTATGTTAACAGAGTGTTAACTCTCTTATTTAACTCCAACATAATTAAGTCATCACTGTGTACTAGCTCAACTAGCTGTATGACGCATGACTGTGACATCAAATTAAGTTAACATTACGTGGTCCCGCCTTAGTTCCATTAAACGATGTGAAAGCTTATTTTAGCAGGATTTTATAACTGATTATTTCGACAATAAAACACGTTTAAAAAACACGTTTACTGAAAAAATGCGATAACCTGTTTAACATTACCTATTACATGTTTTAATTTTATATGCAAACTTTTTTAAATCGAAATTAATCTTTAATTTCATACCCCAGCCACCCCGTTTTATCTTCTTGGAGAATGGGTTGGGATGCGGTATGAAAGTTAATACTCGGACCACGTAATGATAAATAGGTATTGGTTTTTTCTATGCTTGACAGCGTACGTGCAAATGAAATGGTTTATTGGTTAAATGAAATGTTATAAAATATGTTTACATGATATCCTTCTTCATTTTATTGACCATAACTTGTTACTTAAAGAAAGAAAAAAATATTAATATATATATAACCTTTTTATTTATTTGCTTTTATAACCGATGTGACTCTTTAACTTATTTCAAATGTTCACAAAATGTCAGTGTATTAAGCAGAAATGAGCAAATATGCGAACAGGGTGTGTAAAACAATTTGTTAACACGCGTCACACGCCAATTCGCGACAAGTGGGTGTCTCTGGGGTAATTTATTTTCACAGATAAGGGTTAAAAAGGTGCATTTTAGATCATCTTTCTTCTATAAATGTATACCAAACATAACAATAGTGAGACAGTAACAGTGTGGAAGTGTTGTTTAACAAAAAAAAAAAAAGAAAACGGTGCAAAAGACGACTGCACGGTTGGCTGGCTAATACACTGCAAAGTGTTAACATACGGCATCCACAAATCATCAGGTACAAACATGGTAAATACATTTACAAATGTAGACCAATAACTGTATGTATCCTTGCTTATACCTGTTGTATTGTTTGAAATAAGCCATAATTAGAGAAAAAAATAGAGGAAAAAAGAGACTCAATGCGGGAATTTCCGCCATATAATGTATATAATGCACACTTAATTCCACGTAATAGTCCAGAGAAATCCCAAGATGTTTTGTAAAGGGCCAAACTGTACTGTTGTAGACATTTTAATCACAATAGACTTCGTAACACGAAATTCTTACAGTGGAAGTTCCGCTTTGAAAATTTGATCCATTTCAGTACCGTAGTTAATGTCAAGAGATTGCAAAAGTTTGCAGGGACAACCTTTGAAGTGTTATGTGTTGTTTTAGTCTTTTTTCCCCAAAGGTCTAATGTAGCAATGTATCATTCGATTTACAGCAAACATAAAATATTTAACATACTATAAATAGCGGGAATTTCCGAGTTCGTTTATTTTTTTCTTTAGTATATATTACCATTACTGATTGATACCGTATACTAACAAAACGTGTAAAAATGCATGTTTCTTTTTATATCTGTTTAACTCACGTTTGTTCATGAATTTTATTTTAAAGGGACACATGGCAATGTTGATTTATTAAAAACTAGCGTCGTCCGGTTAGTTTTTCTACATAAATTGCGTTTGTTCGGTCAGTAATGTTAATTATAAGAATTGCATCAAACCATTCGTTTTTGCATATTATTAATTGTTGATATTATTGCACCAGTAATATATTAAAACTTAAAGTATAATAAGACGAAATAGTGAATACTTAAAATTTGATTCATTTAAATGTAACCAGGGTAAAAGTAAAAATGATACTGGATAAATAAATCGAGACGCCCATTTCAAATACTTCAAGATTGCCATGTGTCCCTTTAACGTTTTCCATTATAATTCTCAATGAAAACATTTAATTTTTGGGTGGATCTATAACAGACAAGGTGCAGTTAATTGGTCTGATGAACTTGTTTCATTTGTTTGACTTAACGTGGTGTTAACGTCTTCGATATTTTGATCCTGTAATGGGGTATTAAAAACATCATGAGAGTTTAAAGATAACGAGAAGTTCTGAGAGCTTCACGTACTCGAATTGAAATGTCTAGATATCTGTTAAAGTGTAGTATTTCGTGACTTTATTTGTATGGAGAGCGATCCCTCAGGGCCCTAGGAATCTTTATGTGAGGAAGCTATCCAGCTGTCTTGCGGAACGTCGGTGGTTCTACCCAGGTGCCCGCCCCTGCACGAAAATTGCCCGGAGGGGCACCTGGGGTCTTCCTCCACCAATGAAAGCTGGAAAGTCGCCATATGACCTTAGCTGTTGGTGCGACTGTAAAATCCTATTCAATTCAATTCAATTACATTGAGAGGTCCGGTAAAATGTGTATTTTTGTATTAGGTTTTGCGAAAATGTTGTATATTTGTAATCGTACATTCAAACATTGCAGGTTTGAAACATTGCAGGTTTGAATGGCCTTAACATGCTTAAAGAAATCTGCTTTTATGTGATAAGTATGTTTGATAAGACATTTCGAATGCACTTCATTGTGTTTGACAGTTTAACTCTAAAACGTATTGAAATAAACCGTAATTACATCACAAGTTTGACTGTTGAACGTCACATGACTGGATTTGCGACGGTTTATGCACTATTTATAGCATGGTCACTTCAATTCCCTTTGTAATAGCACAGGTGTAAATCGTCTTAATTGAAAATAACACCTGTCAGAATAAATGGTGTACTACAACTACCAGTTATTGGAAGTTAGAGTATGACATGCTATAAAACAAATAGAGTATGGTTTCATATCGTTGGAATTACCAACTCAATCAGACCATACTCTATCTATTACTTAACAGTCGCAAATGTTTGGACGTCGACCAATCGGATTACAGGATTTTTGGAAAGTACGTTAGAATTGATATTTGCTGATGTCCCAACAAGGATAGCCCTACGATAATTAATGTCGAAAAGGCATCGGCTCAATCAAGCGTCCCAAACAAATATGCACCGTGTCATACTTACAATTGATCAGCTCTCTCGATAGTCTTATGGGTCATATAATACTCGTAACTTGCATCAACTGCCTTTATCCACAATGGCGCCGCATATGGATAGTTGTTCTTTGCCGGTACTGAAAAATATATTTATCACATAACGTCCCTTGTTAGCAGTGTCGAACACCCATTTAATATTATATTATACCACAATAGCCTAAATACACACTATGCATCGTGTAATACCCGAGGATATACACAGCATATGTTAGTTATTGTGGTATAAATACAATAGAGCATGAGTCTTGCACGTGTACGGACGATAACGCTCGTGCATTATCTCCCCGTACACGTGCAAAACTCATGCTCTATTATATACTTGTATGACACACGTGTAATACAACCTGTAACACTACGCATGTTTATTAACTGAATCTATTTTATTTATTACAAATTCACCCAGATCTGAGTCATAAACTTATTATTTGTGACAGCTTATAAAAATAATGCACGTTATACAAAACAGTGTTGTTGGTTTGGTAAAAAGTTGGCGTAAACTGCTATTTTGTAAAGAGGTAAAACACGAACTCTTTTATACGCAACGTTATGTGTGAGACGCGACGTTACGACGTCACATATTTTACGCGTCGCCGTAAAACGGAATTCTCAAACCGTAAAATCACTCACATACCGTCCCAGATTGAAAATCTTAGCATGGTTATCTCTTAAATAATCGGCATAAAGGCAACAATATGTTTAGTTACTAAATGCGCCCTATACAGAGACTTTACTCCTCACTTCTTTACGCTCTCCTGAAAACTTATTTAATGAGCACCAGTAATATTCCTGAGAATTCTGAGTGTGTCGTTTTTTTTGGAAATTCCATTATGATAGTCTTTAAACTTTTAAACTTTCAATTCAGGATTTTCAATAAACTTTTAAACTTTCAATTCAGGATTTTCTTATATTTCTTACTTTTATTCTTTAGTTCCTGTAAATTATTGACAGATCTAATAACCCTATACTTCTTTTTATTACTGTAATACTGTTTCTGTTTGATTTTTACGTTCTAAATCAAACCAACGTTTCACTTTTCTTTTTAGATTCTTTTTTATTCTGTTTTTTTTTTTTTTGGTATTTATCAGATTGCACATTACACTGCATTTGTAAGGATTTGTAGTCAGGCTATTAACTTTATCAATTGTACAAGTATCTTTGTTCTAGGAAAGAATATTCACCTCTGAACATAAGTCACTAATGGAGATTAAATTAATATTCTTTCTGTTAGGCGCCATATAACCTTTCATGTGTTGGTGCGCCTTAAAACCCAATTCAATTCAATTATTTGGAAAATCAGTCAGCTTTTCACCCTTCCAGATGCATGTAGTATGTACACAACTGTGGTATTCCGCTTCATGTCTTCCTACAACATGTGACTTATCCGTATGTGTTGACGAATTACAATGAATATCGAAAGTAACGGGATTGTGAACATCAGACAATAAAGGACTTCAAAATTATAAACAATAGGAAATAATTCAGACAATAATATAACATAGACAATCATACTTGCTCCCTTACATGTCGTGCTACCGATATAAATAACTTTTCCTAAACTACCAGTCACTTCATGGACGTCCAATAATTTTCAAAGCTCCATTAGGCCACATAAAAAATATGTGTGGTTCAGGTAACCCGACCGACCCTAAAACTTTTTATGCAAAAATTAAAAAAAATAATAATAATAATAATTAAAACAAAAACTCAAGGTATAATAATTTAACATATTAAATTCATTATCAGAATTGAATTCGTTATTGAGAGAGAAAAAGCCTACATACCTACCCTATTTTTTTTGCCAGTGTTACCTGAACCACACATATTATTTTGTTTCACCTTAGTCTGTTTCCGAACATTTATCTCCAGAAAACCTCTCGATAGGAAAACGCAATACTTCTAAATTATTTTTATTTAAAAGCATACCAGTTTGATAATCTAAAAGATTGTCTGATATTTGATCATCTACACCAATAAAATCAGGTAGTAACCCACCACGTGCCTTACAATCACCGATTAAGACACATTTCCCAACCCTACTTGGTCAGTGAAAAAGCATGGGAAGCTTGAATATATACAGCCAGCACGCTTCATGGCTGATCAACTCAGGTATATAAATTGAGGCCCACTCTTAGTTTTTTTATTTGTATAGCATTGCTATATTGAGGGTAAGAATAGCTTAACAACACTTTGTAATTTACTTTAATGAAAAAATATATGTTTATAATTTAGCTTTTGAATACAAAACTTATCTGGTATTTCTTAATTGTTTTTAGACCAAAAATCACAGCACAACACAATAAATATACAACATTCTTTAATGTGTTAGTATGTGTACTGACCACAAATGCTTTATTGGGTGGGCCTCATAATCTGAAGAAAAATTGAATATCACACTTTGCTCATGAAATTGTTTGGCTAACAGTGATTTACAGTTACCTATAGAACTTCTCCCCCCCCCCCCCCACCCCCACCCCACCAAATACAATAGGCTCGAAATATGTCTTTAAGCATATATAATTATCAGCAGCACGAAAGTCAACAATATCACTTTCTAACATTGTCTAATTTATCAAAGATATTCATAGAATTCAGGTGGAATATAAACTGCACCAAAAATACAACGGTCATTAATAAAATGCTTATCAAATTTAAACCATATAATTTTTTCTTTTAAACATGGGTATAAATACTCTTTGTAGGTCTCTGTCTTGAACAATCTAAAAACTGAACATGAGGCCCATTACGTGGTCCGAGTATTAACTTTCATACCCCACCCAACCACTTCTACGAGAAGCGAAAACGGGGTTGGCTCGGGTATAAAATAAAACCTTAATTTCGGTTTAAAAGGTTTGCATACTGTAAAATTAAAACCTTTAATAGGTAATGTTAAACAGGTTATCACATTTGTTTAGAAAAAAATGTTTTTAAACATGTTTTATTGTCGAAATATTCTTATAAAACTAATTTAATCTTTCCCATCGCTTAATGGAGTTAAGATGCATTACGTGGTCCGAGTATTAACTTTCATACCCCATCTAACACCTTCTACAAGAAGAGAAAACGGGGTTGGCTGGGGTATGAAATAAAACCGTAATTTCGGCTTTAAAAGGTTTGCATATTTGCATAGTGTAAAATTAAAACATTTAATATGTAATCATTATTACAGGTCTTCACATCTTTTCGTTAAAAAATGTTTTTAAATATGTTTTATTGTCGAAACATGTTATAAAATCCTACAAATATAAGCTGTCCCATCGCTTAATGGAATTAAGGCGGGACCACGTAATGGGGACCACGTAATGGCAAAGCTCATTTTTAATTAAAACCCATCCAGAATTATTTTTGGCAAAATCTCGGTTAATCCCAATGCCGGAAAGGCCGACATTGACCGAGTTAGTACAAATGGGCTCGGACCGGTATTAATTTGGCTCATTGAACAAATAGGGAAAATGCTCAGTTTACAAGAGCTGTCACCAGATAAACAACATACTGTGAAACCAATGATATGCATTTCTGTCATTAGACATACCTAGCCAATATAATGATAAACATCCAGACTTTGGTTGATAGTCTTGTTTTTTTTGTTATTCGCCAAAAATAAAGTCCTGTCAGAAAATCACATGTTTGTGTTGACCTCTGAACGACCTTTGGAGCAGGGATACAATTCACAAGAAAAGTGGCCCAGCTGAATGTATTTTACCAGTTTTCATTAGAAATAACATTTTTCTTCATTTTCATGCCAAATCCAGCCATGAATTGCCTTTTTATGCCTTGCTCCATGTTGGGATTTCAAGCGCTACTTTCGAAGGAAGCAGAACAATATCGGTCCGACACCAAATGTAGTATATGAAGGGAAGCTTCTCTATTCATAATTTTTCATTGCACAGATGTTGAGATTTTATCTTATTTTCAGTAGGTGATAACATTTGTGTTACTCGGTTTTTATCATTAGGTTCTATAGTAAAATAAAAATCTTTGACCAAGTAAAACGATGATAATTTTCAAGATTTTGATTTTGAAAGATATGTATGTTGAATCAGTTTGCATGAATGTGCATGAAATATGCAGGGTTTTAAAAGAATCACATTGTAGATACCTTAATTTTAACAGTAAACTTGGTTGAACATCAAGGATAAAGACCGAGTTTATCACCTACCAGAATGAATTAGGTAGGTCTTATTTCTGGTCACTGATTGGTCAGTTTTATTGATGATGCTCTATCAAAATTATGAATTTCACTACTTAAAAAGAACACGTTCAAATTACGTGGTCCGAGTATTAACTTTCATACCACATTCAACCCCTTCTCCAAGAAGAGAAAACGGGGCTGGCTGGGGTATGAATGAAACCCTAAACCCTTTCGGCTTAAAAAGTGTGCATATTGTAAAATTAAAACATTTAATAGGTAATTTTAAAACTGACCGAGGCTCTGCCGGGCCATTCTGCGTTTTCGTGCCGAGCCTTATAAACTTGATAGTAAAAGGCACTGCTATAATATTCTTTCTATCATGCATTTTTATTTTTTTTGTTTGTTGGGTTTTGTTTTTTCTGTCACGAATGTGTTTGTATATTATATATAATGATAAACTTGTAAAGTTTAAATCAATAAAAAATATCTGCCTGTCTGATTATCCAGATGTTCTGTATAGTTTACTAATTTGTTTTTATTTAACAGAACGTAACGGTCTCACACCTTTATTATCTCCCCTGAATGCTCACGGAGAGACAAAAGGCAAACAGAAAATAATTCTATTTTTTTTCTCAATTTTAGGCAATTTTTAATTTGTAAATAGGTTTTTCTTTGCTTTAGCATACATCTGCAGTGTGAAAGACAGATGATACAGAAAATCACATGTTGATATGAGGTTTCATTCAAATTTCAGAAGTGTTTGACCAAATCATCACATATTCAGCTGGCTAGTGTATGAATTTTGTATTTTCCATAGGGGTCACATAAACATGAGCGAGAAAAAAAAAACTGGCTAACGTGTCTATTTTATTGTTTTAAATTACTGGTCTTGGCTATACTCAAGATATTAAACCAACAACAATGTCTGCTGGCCAGCAGCTTTGAATCTCAGATGTTGGAAAAGGCTGTAAAGTAACCCTATGGGAAAATTAATTGAGGTGTGAGACCTAACGCTTGTCGAGTGTTCCGCCATATTGTTTTTCTTCATGTCGTTTTATGACGTCAGATAACGTTACGTACAATAGAATTCCGCATTGCTTTTGCTTTAGTCGTCAGTGCCTAACAAAGCAAAATGTACATCTGCATGATAAAAACAGTTACGCTATCATCAAAAAAATGTGTTTATAAAACAACAAAATCACTTACAACCCGCGCCATTAACAGTTATTATTGCCGCTGGAACATTACCGACAGTATCAGCATATGTACAATAGCCTGTATCCCAACACTGAAAGTAAACACAAAATATAGCAGCATGCGAATTGAAAGAGGGGACATGAAAATTGTTTATGTTTATAATAAATACTAAAAATGTGGACCCCTTGGTAGAGACCGGACTCGATAATTTGGCGTCCAATACAATAATATAAACTTGATAGGTAAAACTACCCAATGCATCGAGTGCATGGGGCGGTGGTAAGTAGTCTGCAGTTTGAATAACTATACTGAAAGACATCAATAACATATGGAAGACGGATGCGGCCATTTCGACTTCTCGACTTTTCGCCGTGTTAATACAAGGGGAAAAGTCGCCAACATGAAAAGTCGAAGGCGAAAAGTCGCCAACCCGAAAAGTCGAAGGCGAAAAGTCGCAAACCCGCCGTTTTGGACGAAGTTTCGACTCGCAAAGTCGCCAATCCGATATTGTAAAATTTCGACTTTTCGCCACGAAATTTCGTCCAAAACGACTTTTCGCCTTCGACTTTTTGGGTAGGCGACTTTTCGCCTTGTGGAAAGATCTATTAACACGGGGAAAACTCGAAGGCGACAAGTTGAAATGGCCGCATCCGTCTTCCATAAATGACTATTGCAAGTGAATCAACAAACGGGATATATATCTTGAAGTCGAAAAGTCGCCAACACAAAAGTCGCCAATCCGAAAAGTCGAAGGCGAATAGTCGCCAACCCGAAAAGTCGAAGGCGAAAAGTCGCAAACCCGCCGTTTTGGACGAAATTTCGTGGCGAAAAGTCGAAATTTTACAATATCGGATTGGCGACTTTGCGAGTCGAAATTTCGTCCAAAACGGCGGGTTTGCGACTTTTCGCCTTCGTCTTTTCGGATTGGCGACTTTTCGCCTTCGACTTTTCGTGTTGGCGACTTTTCGCCTTGTATTAACACGGCGAAAAGTCGCGAAGTCGAAATGGCCGCATCCGTCTTCCATAGATAATGACATTGTAAATCCCATTGCGCAGATTCAAGGCTATGCGCTTCAGCGACCATTAACAATAATTAACATAATTAACAAGTATATGCAGGACATTATTTTTAAACGATATCTGCGAAAAAAAGTAGCAACTTGTTTTTATTTACCTGTTTTTACAGTAATTATAATTTTGTTCTTATTTCAATATAAAGGGAGTTAATTTTAAAATTTAAAACTTTGGTTCGTAATTTCATTATAATGACAAGGTTAATGTCAATTGTTTTGCGTTTTTTATCACTCAAAACCCATAATAGTTATCTAACAAAGTTTAACCCTGTACTTGATAACATTTTTAATTTTTAATGTAAAAAATGATGTTTTATATATATTGGAGATAACTCTGATACTTACTTAGAATCACACATAGTGAAAAAACAAGAACACCTTCTGGCATGCCAAAGTTATCAAATGCTTCACATTATAAAATAAACGTTCAGTTTCTTTAAGCTAGATATGCATAAGACCGTGCTAAACTTATTTCTTTCAGTATATAAAGTAACCGGCAATGATTCGAGTCTAACATCGGTTTGTTTATTCGTTCGACTTTTATATGAGTTTGCGGTAAATCACATTTTACACATGGTACTTTTTATCTTTTTTTCTCGAGTATGCACGACTACCGCCATTTTCAGTGGAACTTGGTTATAAATGAAAGAGAAACATTCAGTATTATACTGTGAACATATGCTTGATATTTGCATGAATTGTTCTGAAATTAATGTACCACGACTTGTACTCATCTTTGTATGTATGTACATCTGTATATCGCTATAAAAATAAAAACATCTAAAATGAAAACAGTTTTGAAGTTTGAAAAAAAAGTGAAATATACCTGTTACACATACAAAAATGTGTGCGTCATCTCAAACCTGCACTATGATTGATAGTCTGCATTTCTTACCGCTACACCAAGTATTCGTGCATGCGTTTTTTTATTGCAATCTTGTTTCTTAAATATTTAAACACTCCGAGTCAATGAGAAGTTTTCGATAATTCACCTGCTCGCACTACTAATCCACTTTCGAAGTAACCTGTCGTCTCCGGACTGTAGCAACAATAACAAATAAGGGATAACAGTTTTGTTTGTATGGTGGTTTACGTAATTTTCAACACATGTAAGGTTATTTAAGATGGTCGATTTTGTGTGGTGGAGGCAGACCACCACCTTTTCCTGGGTAGAACCAGTACTGTACACATCCCGCCATCCGTAAGAATCGACACTTTCTCACAAGTTGAGCTCCAGTGGGATTCGAACCCGCAGCGGTGAGAGGTGAGACGGTTGACAACGCAGCGTCGTTAACCCCTCTGCCACGGTGACGCCAGCAGAGTCGGTTTTATTGACTGTGTTCATGACGGGTGATATAAAGTGCAACACCTCTCACGCTAAGTAACACCGACTTACGCCTTACAGGTCTTGTAATAATGTATATGCCGATTAAAAGTGAAGGTTTTTTCATGGATTCTTAAAATACCCGTGATTGAATATGCGCGGAAAATAAATTATGAGTTGGTAACTCTTAATTCAACGCTTCAGTCTTGGGGTTTAGTCTGGTTGGTTAATGCCGTATATATTGTGTCTATAGAGTTAGAATTCTCACAATGATTGTGGATTATCTGCCTCCACTGTAGGTAAATCCGTATGTAGTGGGAATGTTGACTAAAATCAAGGATATTGTTCATATTTTTCAATTGTGCGATATGGGATAAAAGAGGGACATATATCCTATGCTTAAATGAATAACTGAGAAATACTTCGTCCATCCGCTTTAAAGCTACTATAAATGTATAAAGGCCAGTGGGAGTGTACCAAAATAAATGGGCGGGGTAAACGCTGGTTTACTAATAAATTCAAGCTTGTGAAATATGGGTGGAAACCCGTGCATAAGGACTTTTATCGCTGACTTTCTTCATTTATTTACTTCCGACCGACGAATCAAAAAAGCACAACAACTTACTGAAGATATTATGACACGAGCGGGTTTTGAGCCCATGACCCTCGGATTGACAACTAATACAATATGTGTTACCACGGGGCTATATAGTCAGAAAATACACTTCCCGTGATCTGGGCTGATAATTAATGGAACCTGTCGTCATATAAAGCCCTGCCGTGATGCAATGTATGTTTATACGGGCCTTTTATGCAAATGTGTCACAATAACATCATATGGACATACGAGTTCCGCCCTGATAACCACGGAGGTATAACACACATTATCCTTAAACTGCATAGGTACATTGTCTTTGATATGAGGAGGAATCCTTTTGCGTGCGGGCTCGGTATATCGAAAGTCAAGGTCACATTCACCTAACAATGAGTCCAAAATAGCTCCACACTGTACATTCCCGGCTGTTATTCTTAAACTAGATGACCTGAAGTCTTGAAACTTTGAACAAATAATTATCTTGTCTAAACGACAACGCCTATCAGTTTGTCGGTAGGTCAGAGGTCAAACTGACCTGACACTCAGAAAAGGCTTTTCAACAAGTTTAGCATACATGTATATAATGTCCAGTTAAGCCGCGTGGTGGCGCTCTTGCTCTTGTTTTATGATGTATTACCATATCCTCATTGGGACAAATATCTGTGTTTTCTCACTTATCAATGACACAAAAAAAATCATTCCGAAACAACAAATTTACTTGTAGTATATTTACAAGCTATATTTACTTGTAGTCTGAAGCGCCCGTCTAAGCGAAGACACTTCCCTAGCCTCGTTACTGTCATGAGGACGTAAACCGGGTCAGTCTCGCGCATCGGAGTCTATCCTTCGATCACGTTTAAGTGCCATATGAATTTATTATATATCATAAAATATAAGCGTTTTTCATTGGTCTAGAAGCAGTCACGTGTGATTAAATAGTTTTGACCATTCTCATTGAAAATATGCCAACCGTTAAATAGTTCGTCACGTAACCGTGCAATAGTAAATTTAGCGTGCAACAGTTCATCTTTGTCATTGACGCGCTTTTTTTAAAAACAGCAAAGCGTCACGTGACCGTGCAATAATCGATCTGTGTCAGTGACGCAGCGTCACCTGACCGTACAATAGTGGGGAGTGACTACTGATCCTTGAAGGATACTCGTCCGCACCCTTCTCGGGTCAGTAGTCAATCCCTTTGATACATATTTCTAACCATTGACTTCTAAGGAATTAAATAAATACATACTATTCGACAGTAAGCAAAACAACACGACTCCGACACCATTTAGCACGCCGGATTCTGTTCTTGTATTCCAGAAGACGTCCAGGTGGGACGGTGTTTACAAACAAGGGGAGGGTGAGGGCGGGGGACGGGAGTTGTTTCAGACAATTAGGATCAAACTATAGCAACGGTGGTGTCAACCTTCAATATAGTCATGTTACATGCTCATCAAAATTTACCTTAAAGCTGCCGTATGTGGCGGTAGTGGTCAAAACTTCCATCTTAGTAGTTAGCGAAAAAGTCATAGAATCTCCACTAGCGGCAGTAGTGTCTGTGCTGCTGTCTCTTACGATAGACATGTCTGTAGCATAATTTGCACTGAACGCATGCTTGAACATTTTGTTATATTGTCTGGTGTACGTGCATGCCAACGTCGCAATCGGAAGACACAGGAACACGAACAGCAGAGTAGCACCGGACATCCTGGGTGAGAAAACAGTTTATTCGTTATACAGTTATACAGTTTTATCATGCAGATATGCACTTTTCTGCCTAATAAAGGGTTGACCTATTAAATGTTGCTTTTATTAGGCACTGGCCAATAAAGCAAATCAATGCGGAATCCCTCGGCGTTTATTGTACGTAACGTTATCTGACGTCATGCACGTAACTTTGCCTGACGTCATAAAACAAACAAAAAAACAACAACAACATGGCGACGTCCTCGATAAGCTCACCATTCTAAGAAATAGGTAATAATATTAATTCATACAGAAAATATGGATAATCTACATGATGAATAGAGCCTCGCCATTCTTCGTTTTCTAAGCCTCGTCTAATAAACTTGATAGTAAACGGCACTGACATAATATTCTCTATATATACTAAAATTGTGTGTAGTACAATGTTATTAAATGGCCTGGAATTGGTGCTAATGAAAGAATTTGGTCTGAAAAACTGTTAAGATGTTATCTTAATAGTTCCGAATGTTATGACAGTTACTGTCAATTAAGAACGTTGCTCTCGATTATTTTGAAGGATGTCAACACTGTACTAAGAAACCACTAAATGTAACCGCAACGTTGGTCTCTTAATACAGGTGGTCTTAATACAGGTGGTCTCTTAATACAGATGGTCTCTTAATACAGGTGGTCTTTTAATACAGGTGGTCTCTTAATACAGGTGGTCTCTTAATACAGGCGGTCTCTTGATACATGTGGTCTCTTGATACAGGTGATCTCTTAATACAGGTGGTCTTTTAATGCAGGTGGTCTCTTAATGCAGGTGGTATCTTGATGCAGGTGGTATCTTGATACAGGTGGTCTCTAAATACAGGTGGTCTCTTGATACAGGTGGTATCTTGATACAGGTGGTCTCTTAATACATGTGGTCTCTTAAGGCATGTGGTCTCTTAATACATGTGGTCTCTTAAGGCATTTGGTCACTTAATACAGGTGGTCTTAATGCAGGTGGTCTCTTAATACAGATGGACTCATGCAGGTGGTATCTTATTGCAGGTGGTCTCTTAATACAGGTTTTTCTTAATGCAGGTGGTCTCTTAATACAGATGGACTATTAATGCAGGTGTTATCTTAATGCAGATGGTCTCTTAATACAGATGGTCTCTTAATACAGGTGGTCTCTTAATGCAGGTTGTATCTTAATGCAGGTCTCTTAATGCATGTGGTATCTTAATGCAGGTGGTCTCTTAATACAGATGGTCTCTTAATACAGGTGGTCTCTTAATGCAGGTGGTATCTTAATACATGTCTCCTAATGCAGGTGGTATCTTAATGCAGGTGGTATCTTAATTCAGGTAGTATCTTAATGCAGGTGGTCTTAATGCAGGTGGTTTCTTAATACAGGTGGTCTTTATACCTGTGGTTTTAATACAGGTGGTCTCTTAATGCAGGTGGTATCTTAATACAGGTGGTCTCTTAATGCAGGTGGTATCTTAATACAGGTGGTCTTAATACAGGTGGTCTCTTAATGCAGGTGGTATTTATACAGGTGGTCTTAATGCAGGTGGTATCTTAATGCAGGTGGTATCTTAATGCAGGTGGTCTCTTAATGCAGGTGGTCTTTATACAGGTGGTCTTAATGCAGGTGGTATCTTAATACAGGTGGTCTCTTATTACAGGTGGTCTTAATACATATGGTCTCTTAATACAGGTGGTCTTAATACAGGTGGTCTCTTAATGGAGGTGGTCTCTTAATGCAGGTGCTCTCTTAATGCAGGCGGTATCTTAATACAGTGGTCTCTTTATGCAGGTGGTCTTTATACAGGTGGTCTCTTAATGCAGGTGGTATCTTAATGCAGGTGGTCTTGATACAGGTCGTCTTGATACAGGTGGTATTTTAATACAGATGTATTTTAGTTTAAAACAATAACATTTAGAACTGAAATATAATTTATGTCTCTTAAAGCAGGCTGTTTCATGTTAGTGGTGGTGTCTTGGACAGGCAATTTTGCGAAGGCTTTTATCCTGCCATAAAACGTAAAAGGATTAAAATTTACTAAGTCAAGCGGACTACGTTACTTGTTTACTTACTCAAGCGAACAAATTTACTTGCTAACTTACTCAAGCGGACTAAACACAAGCGGACTAATTTACTTGTTTATTTACACAAGCGGACTTAACTTACAAAAGCGAACTGCTTACTCAAGCGAACTAATATGCTACTTCTTTACTTACACAAACGAACACAGTTACTTGCTTACTTACAGAAGCGCGCTACGTTACTGCTGTGCATTTCAGGGTACCTAGGCGTCGAATTTGAATCGAGATGTTTTTTATTCCTTTCTATATGTTTTCATACCTGATATGATTGAATAGAATGAAAACGGACGCTACTGAATCTTTTTTCAATCTTCGAGTAGCCATCCTCTAAGCTTCGCAAAGCCAAAAAATCATTTTGAACACCCATGTTTACATGTAATTTTATTGACAGCCGAAAACCAAAATGGTGACAGCGGAACATTCCATTTTCTAGGGTAGAGTGACTTAAAAAATCAGTTGACCACTAGTGGTTTAAATAACAAAACATAAATGCAGTATACTATTTACCAGCCTTTATTTGCTAGATATAATATTTTTCATTCCAAAATAAAGGATAAGTATGATCGATTGCCGGAGGTGCTGAACATTTAACAACAACATCACCCTGAATAACCAACGTTTTACTTGGTACATCCGAACCCTAGAAACAGACATGCGCAGACGACAATTTCTAAAAATAAGGCCGCCATGTTGTTTTAATGTTTACAATGTAAACAATGGGGTCAAAATGAATTTTAGGCTTTGTGAAGCGTACCGGATGGCTATGGCAAGATTGTAAACAGATCCAGGAGCGTCTATTTTCATTCTGTCTAACCATATCAGGTATGAAAATATATAGTTAGTAATAAAAAAAAACATCGATTCATATTTGACGCACAGGCACCCTGGAATGCACAGTAGTTTATTTACACAAACGGGATTAGTGTTATCCCTCTTTACTTAAGCGGACTACGTTACTGGTTTACTTACACAAGCGAACACAGTTACTTGCTTACTTACATGTACACAAGCGGAGTAAGTTACTTGCTTACTTAATCAATATGGGAATAAAAAATGTATGGAAATCCATAAACATATGTTCCCATTCACCACGAATATGCTATTTTTCGGTAATGATTATGTAAATAAAAACTTGCAAGAAATAGGCAATCCTTTCTGGAAGGATGTTTACACAAATCTAAACATCTTACTAGTGTTGTCATGGAAAGATTTCTTAACACAACAGGTATAGTGCAAAAATAACATTAAGATCGGAAGATCATGTGCTTTTTATAAAAGATGGTATGATAAAGGTATTTTATTTATTAATGATATAATGGATAACAATGGTAATCTTCTCTCTTTTACACTATTTATCGAAAAGTTTGCTGTACAGTCGCATTTGTTAGAATATAAAGGTATGACTGCAGCAATACGGGACTATACCTTCAAAAACAAAATTTCTCTCATCTTGCATTAAATTTGCCCATCACAAGCAGACTACGTTACTGGTTTACTTACACAAGCGGACTACGTTACTGGTTTACTTACACAAGCGGACTACGTTACTTGTTTACTTACACAAGCGAACACAGTTACTTGGTTACTTACCACAAGTGGACAAAGTAACTTGTTTACTTAAGCGAACAAAGATGCTTACTTACTTATTCAAGCGAACACAGTTACGTGTTTACTAATACAAGCGGAATCAGTTACTTACTAAGTTAATCAAGCGTACTACGTTACTAGTTTATATACACAAACGGGATTAGTTTCATCCTTACGTACTTAAATGAACTCAGATACTTCTTTACTATTGACTACCATTTATAGACACATTGTTGGTATCACTATGAGTACTAACTGTGCACCCCTTGTCGCAGATTTGTTTTTATATGGCTATGAAAGAGGTTTCGGCAGACACCCAGAAAAATGTTATTGAAGCCTTTAATGACACCTCCCGGTATCTTGGTGACATATTTAACATTGACAAGCCTTTCTATTCTACTTTAGTTAATAATATATATCCTAAAGAACTTCAACTTAACAAAGCTAATATTTCCAATACTAACTAGCCTTTAATGACACCTCCCGGTATCTTGGTGACAAATTTAACATTGATAACCCTTTCTATTCTACTTTAGTTAATAATATATATCCTAAAGAACTTCAACTTAACAAAGCTAATATTTCCAATACTAACGCTTCTTTTCTCGATTTACATCTCTCCATTGAAAATGGTGAAATAATTAGCAAAACATATGACGAGAGATGATTTAATTTTGATATTGTTAATTATCCCCATTTGGATTTGGATGTTCCCCGAGCAACTTCTTATGAGGTCTATGTGTCTCAACTTATTCGTTTTTCTGGAGCTTGTACTCGAGTTGAGGACTTTAACATTCGTAATCTTTGTATCACTAAAAAGCTACTCCATCAGGGCTACCGTCACCATAAACTTCGTAAAACATTTGCAAAATGTTAATATCGTAACCCTGATCTTCTTTCCAAAAAAGAAAGTAATTTAAGAACTCTTCTGCGACAATGACTATCACAACCTGACTTCTATGGTGACGTGATTTACAAGCTCCGTAAGATCCTTTGTCATGATCACTTTCAACTATCTTGTTAAACTTGTTAAAAGGTTTATGAAAAGAGGTTATGACATTATCATTTTGCAGTGCACTGCATGTTTGGTGGTGGTCCCATTTATAGTTTGCCACTATGCTTTCTTCTTTAATTGTGCGATGACCAGACAGGCTGTGGACCTACTTATGGTACTTGTTCACCGATGCAAGCGGACTATGTTACTTGCCAACATACTCAAGCGGACTAATTTACTTGCTTACTTACTCAAGCGAAATTTGTTTCTTCCTTACATACTTAAGTGGAATAAATTACTTTTTTACTTACTCAAGCGGACAAAGTTACTTGCTTACACAAGCGGACAACGTTACTAGCTTACTTACTTTACGCAAACAATGTTGCTTATTCAGTAGAACACAGTTACTTGCTTACTTAATCAAACGGACACAGTTACTTGCTTACTTAATCAAACGGACACAGTTACTAGTTTACCTACACAAGCGGACAAGGTTACTTGATTACTTACTAAAGCAGACTACGTCACTTGTTCCCTGATTCAAGCGGACTACGTTACTTGCTTACACAAGCGGACAACGTTACTAGCTTACTTACTTTACGCAAACAAAGTTGCTTATTCAGTAGAACACAGTTACTTGCTTACTTAATCAAACGGACACAGTTACTTGCTTACTTAATCAAGCGGACTACGTTACTTGTTTACTTACTCAAGCAGACTACGTTACTTGTTCACTGATTCAAGCGGACTACGTTACTTGCCAACTCAAGTGGACGTTTTCAATTGCTTACTTTCACAAGCGAAATATTGACTTTCTTACTGACTTGAGTGAACTAAATTACTTGTTTACGTACATACTTACTACGTTACTTGTTTACTTACACAAGCGTATTATGTTACTTGTTTACTTACACAAGCATATTATGTTACTTGTTTACTTACTTACTCCGGCGGACTAAGTTACTAGTTTAATTACTTACTCCAGCGAATTAAGTCACTTGTTTACTTACTCCATCGAACTAAGTCACTTGTTTACTTACTTCGGCGGACTAAGTTACTTGCTTACTTACTTAAGAGGACTAAATTAATTGTTTACCTAATCAATCGAACTAAATCACGTGTTTAATGACTTAAATGGACTTAGTTATTTGCTTACTTACTCAAGCGAAATAGCTACTTGATTGCTTACTCATTCGTACTAATCTAATGTTTTACTAACATATGCGGACTAAGTGATTTGCTTACATACTCAAGCGGACTTAGTTACTTGGTTGCATACGCAAGCAAGCAAACATGAAGCGAATTAAATTACTTGCTTATTTACTCAATGTGACTAAGTCTCTTGTTTACTTACTCATTTCGAAGTTATTTGCTTACTAAATCTAGCGGACTGAGTAACTTGCTAACTCAACCTGACTAAGTGTACTTGCTTTCCTAATCAAACGGACTAAGTTACCTTCGTACATAATTTAGCGGAATAAGTTACTTGTTTACTGACTTAAGCGTACTTAGTTACTTGTTTACTCGCTTAAACGGACTAAGTTACAGAACTCAGACATATGGCATATATCAATGTTGCAGGCAAGGTCTATTAAAACATATTTGGCCGTGGACACACGCGTTTTTTGTGTTTTTTTTGGAAATTGGAAATTGGAAACTGTTTGTTTTAAATAAACGGATAAACCTTGTACACATCTCCAAAATCAATGTGTTTACCGTCAAGAATGCGAATTCGGCACCTTATCCACTCCATAATGGACCGATTTCACGGTCTTATCCGAAAAACGAACGTCTAACTGTGATTATCCCATGGACCGCCGTGCTACTTACTCAAGCGGAACAAGTTACCGAAGCGGATTTCGTCACTTGTTTACCCTCTCAACGTACTTGGTTACTTGTTAACTTACTTCAGCGGACTAATTTAGGTGTTTGATTACTAATGCAGACTGACTTACTTTCTTATTTACTCAAGCGGACTAAGTTACTTGCTGGCTTATCTAAGCAGCACAATTTATTTGTTTATCCAATAAAGCCGACTACTTTACTCATTTACTTAAACAACCGCAATTTGTTTAATTAAGCGGACTAAGAAACCTGCAAATTCAAACGGACTAAGTTACTGGCCTACTTATCCAAGCGGACTTCGTTACGTGTTTACTTTCTCAACCTACTTAGTTACTTGTTAACTTACTTTAGCGGACTAATGTACGTGTTTGCTTACGAAAGCGGACTAAGTTGCTTGATTGCTTTCTCAAGTGGCCGGACTCACTTTTTATTAAATCAGGCGGACTGGTTACTTGCTTATTTAGTCAAGCTGATCAAGCTATTTGCTTATTTACACCAGCGTACTAAGTTACGTGTGTATTTACTCAAGCGGACTAAATCACTTGCTTACTTACTCAAGCAGAACATTTTACTTGTTTATTTTATAAAGTGGACTTCTTTACTCGTTTACTTACTCAATCGAACGAAGTTATTTATTTACTGAAGTATGCGAACTAGGTAACTTGCAAAATCAAGCGGACTATGTACACTTACCGAAGTGGACTCCGTTACGATTTTACTTGCTCAACGTACTTGTTACTTGTTAACTTCCTTAAGCTTACTCAAACGCACTAAGTTACTTGTTTACCTACTCAATGGAACTGACTCATTAGCTACTTTTTTTACTTACTTCAGCGGATTAAGTTATTTGTTTACTTGTTCAAGCCAACAATAAGCTACTTGCTTTGCTTACTTACTCAATGGGACTACGTTACTAGTTTATTTACACAAGCGGACTTGCTTACTTACTCAAGCTGACAAATTTACATGTTTACCAACTCAAGCGGACTGTATTACTTGTTTACTTTCTCATGGGGACTATGTCATTTGTTTATTTTCTTAATCAAGCATTTTAATGTTTTTGCTTATTTACTCAACGGACTAAGTTACTTTCTTACTTACTTTAGTGGAATAACTTACTTGTTTATTTACTCAGGCGGACTAAGTTACTTGCTTACCTGCACTAGCGGACTAGGTTTCTAATTTATTTACACAAGCGGACTTGCTTACTCACTCCAGCGGCCTAAATTATATGCTTGCTTACGCAAGCTGACTGCGTTACTTACTTGCTTACTTAAGCGGACTAAATTACTTGACAGCTTGATCAAGTTGACACAATTGCTTTCTTACTTACTCAATCGGACTAAGTTATTTGTTTACTTACTCAAGCGAATTAAGTGACTTGTTTACTGTTTCCAGCGGTCTAAGTTACTAGTTTACTTTCTCAAGTGGACTCAAGTTACTTGTTTGCTTATTCAAGTGTACTGAATTATTTTGTAACAAGCTACTTGTTTCTTACTCAAGCGGATATATTTACGTCTTTACTTTCTTAAGCGGACTAAGTTACATGCTTACATACTCAAGCGGGAAAAATTACTGATTTAATTACTCAAGCGAGCTAAATTGCTAACTTACTTACTTACTTAAGCGGAATAAGTTAATTGTTTACTCACTCTAGCGAAAACAATTATTTTTTGACTTACGCAAGCAGACCAAGTTACTTGCTTGCTTACTTAAGTGGACAAAATTGCTTGCCAACTTATTCAAGTGGACTAAATTGCTTTCTTACTTACTCAGTTGGACTAGGTTATATATTTACTTATTCAAGCGGACTAAGTGACTTGTTTACTTTCTCAAGCGGACTAAGTTAGTTGATGGCTTATACAAGCAGACTTAAATACTTGTTTACTTATTTAAGCGGTCAAAGTTACGTGTTTGCTTACTCAGGCGGACCAAGTTGCTTCCGTACTTAATTAAGGAACTTGATAACTCAAGCAGAATCAGTAACTTTCTTTTTCACGCGGAATAATTTACTTTTTTTCTTGCTTACGTGGACTAAGTGACATGTTTACTTACCCAAGCGACCTAATTTGCTTGTTTCCTTACTCAAACGAACTAAGTTACGCATTTGCCTACTCAGGCGGACAAAGTTACATTTTTACTTACTTTAACGGACTAAGTTACTTGCTTACTTACTTAAGCGGAATACGTCTTTTATCTACGTACTTAAGCGGATTTAGTTGCATGCTAATTTACTTTAACGGACTTATGTATATGTGTATTTAATCAAGCGGACTACGTTACGTGTTTGCTTATGCAGACGGACCAAGTTACTGTTTTACTTACTTCAGCGGACTATCACGTATCTAGTAACTTAAGCGGATTTAGTTACATGCTAATTTACTTCAGCGGACTTATGTATATGTTTACTTACTTAAGCGGTCTATCTTTAAAGTTGTTCTTTGTTTCCTGTTCGATTTTTATAGGTATATGTTTATTAATCAAGCGGACTGCATTATATACTAATTTACTTCAGTGGACTTAGCTATATGTTTACTTAATTAAGCGGACTAAGTCACGTGTCTACTTACTTAAGCGGTCTTAGTTATATACTAATTTACTTAAGCGGACTTAGGTATATGTTTACTTAATCAAGCGGACTAAGTCACGTATCTACTTAATTAAGGGAACTTAGTTTTATATTAATTTACTTCAGCGGACTTAGGTATATGTTTATTTAATCAAGCGGACTGCATTATATACTAATTTACTTCAGCGGACTTAGCTATATGCTTACTTACTCAAGCGGACTATGTTACGTGTTTATTTTTTCAAGTGGATTAAGTCACTTGCTTACTTACTTAAAGGGTAAATTTAATGCTTACATGCTTGTTAGCTATGTACCCCAGTAGATATCATGTTGCCATAATACGGAATGGGAATAAAAGAATCAAGCGCCTTAATGTGTTAGCCCCACGGTAGGTTCATAATTTAATGGTGGCAGTCCTTTCTAGATGCATTTACGCAGGGGGAACAACCTCGTCGAAACCAATCAGGCTAAATTGGCGGGAGCGGCTCATTATATTTTGGATCATTTTTATTTAAAGAATGAAATAACAGGGTTGCAGCAGCTCCAAACACATTGGGTACCACCCTAAATACATAGCTGACAAAGAAAAGGGTGACCACTCCTTTTATAAATAAGGAAATATAATCTTCAAAAAACAAAAACAAACTAAAACGTCAAGCAAGAAAAACTTGATTACGGTCAGAAGGTCGTTGAAGTGTGCGTAGTCATTTACTTACTTACTTATAGTTACTTACTTACTTACTTACTTACTTAACTTACTTACTTACTTACTTACTTACTTACTTACTTACTTACGTACTTACGTACTTACGTACTTACTTACTGACTAGTCATTAATTTGTAAAGTTTCACTGCAATCGACACAAAAGCCTAGAGAAGATATTTTCAAAGAAATTAAAAGTTCGTGGGAACATAAAGCTGGTTAAAATAAATACAGTTTAAATACGTTCTGACACAGTAATACTGCGACTTCTCCGAAGCGGGGCGGGGGCTGGCGTGGCGCAGTCGGTAGCGCGGCGGATTTGTAACCGGAGGCCCCGGGTTCAAACCTCCGTGGTGCCACTGAGTTCCGTCGGTGTGTTCTTGGGCAAAACACTTTACCTTAGCCTCGTCCGTCGGATGGGGACGTAAACCGGGCGGTCCCGTGTATCGGTCAATCTTCCGAGCACGTTAAAGAACCATAGGAATCTATTCGATAATAAGAGTAGGGCAGGTTCCCGGATTCCTATGTATGCTTCCCCTCTCTCTGGGGCGGCTCTAAATAACCTATACTGTGTTGATGAGCCGTTAAACAACATTCAATTCCGAAGCGGGGCTATTTAAAGTACAACGGCTTTTGAGAAAATGAGTTTTACTCTCTTTTTACTGTTTTCCTTATTATTTGTATATCAACCAGGAGACTTCATTTGAACAAACTTGAAAACAAGCTTTGTTTTAATAAGTATGTGCAATGGTTCTTGACGACAACAACTGTACTCTTAATCTATATATGCACACACGGTACCACCAGGGTAGGGCAAACATTCGACCCTGTGATTTGTATAAACGTAATATTCTATGGTTCTCTGACCATTTCTGACTGCAACGAAAACATGTCATCTATGTTCCTATGAAAAAAATGGTTCTTCAGAAGAAAATTGTTAAGAGCTTTACCATTAATCTCAAACATATACTGAGGCGTAAAAGAAACGCAATTCGGGAATTTCCGCTATATATTGTATACACTACACACTTTAATTCCACATAATACTCCAAAGAAATACCAAGATGTTTTGTAAAAAAAAAGTTAGTTAGAGAAAGGACACAGCTGATGTTGTAGATGTTTTAAATCACAGTACACTTTGAAACAAGAAATTCACAAATGGTGAATTTCCGCTTTGAAACAGTGAGCCAGTTCAGTACTGTATTTATTGAGTTTACAAAATTGTGTATCCTAAGTTTGCTCACATGCTTGAGCCAAACGCGTACTCTGTCAATAATGAAACTTTGAAGGAATACTATTTGCTGTGTTATGTGCTGTTTTAGTCTCTTTTTTCCGAAAGGAAAGATCTTACGTAGCCATGTACTATTCGATTAACAACAGCATATTGTACATACAATATATAGCGGAAATTCCCGAGTTGCGTTTGTTTTTCGTTTCAGTATTTTATGTATAAAACTATACACCCTATATACAATGGAAACCCCGGGTCGGGACCCATGTTTTACCTTGTAAATTTCACATGCACACACTTGATGAACCAGATATAAAAATCATTTAAAAATAATAAAAAGTATATACATCGATTCCTGAGAAACAGAGGTTTTAACATATTACTATTTTTCTCGTGACACCTCCAGAGACTTTATTCGAGTCGTTAAAAGATGTTAGTTGAAACAAACGAAAAATTTACTTTAAACAAATGCTTATTTTACATTTTTACATTTAATAATGTAGCAATACTCTAATAAATTAAAAGTGGCGTTTAAACAAATTTAACAAGATAAAGAATCAGTTTAATCTACTTTCTTAACGAAATAAGATAAAAACTCACTTGAAATCCGGTAAAAATATCACTCCAAAGAAACTATAAGATGCGCAAACTCTGGCCGCTCTCACACATATACGATTAGCTGGGTGAAAACGTATGCACGGTTCCAGGCCGGTGAACCGTGATTTGGGACCTCGCCTCAATTACTATCGTCATAACTTGAAGAATTTCACCTCGGCAAAGGGGTAGTCCGATTGGGAAATCTTGATTCATTTAGACAGCTCTAGAGGTAACGACAAGATGGGAAAGGTCCTCTTTAAGAAAGGAAATTCTTAAAGTTTCACTTGCATTTGTAATATATAGAAACTGTCCATTACGTGGTTCGAGTATTAAGTTTCATAATCCCACCAATCTCTCCAAGAGGAGAAATAGGGATTGGCTGGGGTATGAAATAAAACCTGAATTTCAGCTTTAAAAGTTTGCATATTGTAAAATTAAAACATTAAATAGGTAATTTTAAGCAGGTTATTGCATTTTTTCAGTAAAAACTGTTTTTAAACAGGTTTTGTTGTTAAAATGTCAGTTATAAAATCCTGCTACTATAAGCTTTCCCATCGATTAATGAAATTAAAGGGGGATCACGTAATGATTGTCTTAAAATAATGGTCTTCGAATTAAAGACGCCCGTCATAAGGGTAGTCACATTGTGTAAACTTGATTTGGAGGAGGCGTATTGGTAGGACGTCCGCTTCGCTTGCGGAGGTCGCGGGTTCAACCCCTTGCCATGGCTTAATAATAATGCTACCAGTAACGTCCTTGTTTAACATTCAGCATATGGCGGGTATGGCTAGGATTGGGCGGTCCGGTATAATGCGACTGGGTGGGTGACTGTCTACAGCTTAGCATTCCAATATACAGATGAACTGCCTCGCTGGAATACCATGCCAGAGACACATGACATGATATCCACCAAGTCACTGCTACAAGTAGGCACCTTCGTGATATGACTGAAACATTGTTTTTTTCTGGAGCTTAAAAAAAAGATCAGTGTTATTCTGTTCTTGTTTATTTCTTAAAATGTGCAAATATTTTCTCTTTTTTTGTTGCACGTGACAAGAATGGGACAAGTTCATGATTTCATACAGGTTAGGATATGCCTGAATGTTTCTGAGCCCAGATCTGAGAATCTAATACTGGGTAGTGATGCATTTGAAAATGTCATTGAAATGGACAAATTCAAGAGGGTCTCTTCAAACTATTGATATTAAAAAAAGCATATTGGTCCACCCCGTGTTTTTTGCTGGATATTTCGCGCAACAGACATCAAGTTTCACAAAGAAAATATTTTTAAGAAAAGTCATTAAGTTCTACAGTGGTCCAGAGGGGTCCTGCTACATATGCAGTGCTATGTAAAATTAACTGCGTTGTGAGACGTAAAAGCGACGTTTAACCGCCATACCCACACATGCATGCGCGAGCACGAACGACTCACATTCTTCACAAAATGGGTCCTCAAATGGTCTGAGATTAAAGAGAATATTATTCTGTATGCAGTGATATTATTTTATCACATAACTTGTGTAATAAATATGCAAATGAAGACCGAATCATCGTTCGATCTTTTCCATTCAGCTCGGTGTACATCGGAGACTGGACTCGCCCGAAACGTTTAAAATAACGGTTTACGGAAATCGACGAGGAAGTTCCTTTGTTCGGAGCCGTACGGAGGAGAATGGTTTCTATAGTGCTGGATTGAATCCGGGCTTACAGTGCTGAATCCATATGATTGTGTCTCTACAATCTAAGTACAGGTATAGGACAAAGTCCTGGTTCTAGGCTTTGACTACAGTCTTGAATCAATGCCTGTCAGTACAGTTCTAAATCTAGACCTGTTACTACAGTGTTAAATTAATGCCGGTAATTCTACAGTGCTATAGTGAATCCTGGCTTACCGTGCTGAATTCATATGTATCTCTACAATTATTCTAGATACAGGTATAGGACAAAGTGCTGAATCTAGCCTTTAGCTTTAACTACAGTGGTGAATCAATGCCTAAATGTCTATATTGCTGAATCAAACCACGTCACTACAGCACTGAATCCATACTTATGACTACAGTGCTAAATTCAGGCCTGTGTTACAACTACGAATCCAAGCATATAACTACAGTGCCAAATCAGTACGTTGCGGAATCTATGCGAATATTTACAGTATTGAATCAACGCCAGTCTATATAGTGTTGAATCTAGGTTAGTCTCTACTGTATTAAATATGTACCAGTCTCTACAGTAGTAAATCTGTACCAGTCTCTACAGTAGTAAATCTGTACCAGACTCTACAGTAGTAAATCTGTGCCAGTCTCTACAGTAGTAAATCTGTACAAGTCTCTACAGTAGTAAATCTGTGCCAGTCTCTAGAGTAGTAAATCTGTGCCAGTCTCTACAGTAGTAAATATGTGCCAGTCTCTACAGTAGTAAATATGTACCAGTCTCTACAGTAGTAAATCTGTACCAGTCTCTACAGTAGTAAATCTGTGCCAGTCTCTACAGTAGTAAATCTGTGTCAGTCTCTACAGTATTAAATATGTGCCAGTCTCTACAGTATTAAATATGTAACAGTCTCTACAGTAGTAAACCTGTGCCAGTCTCTACAGTAGTTAATCTGTGTCAGTCTCTACAGTATTTAATATGTGCCAGTCTCTACAGTATTAAATATGTGCCAGTCTCTACAGTATTGAATTGAATTAAATTGAATGTTACGGCTCAACACAGTATAGGTTATTTAGAGCCGCCCCAGAGAGAGGGGAAGGATACATAGGAATCCGGGAACCTGCCCTACTCTTATTATCGAATAGATTCCTGTGGTTCTTTAACGTGCTCGGAATAAAGACCGATACACGGGACCGGAGGCCCCAGGTTCAATTCTCAGTGGCACCATGGAGAATTGAACCCGGGGCCTAAGGTTACAGTATTAATTCTGTACCAGTCTCTACAGTAGTAAACCTGTACCAGTCTCTACAGTAGTAAATCTGTGCCAGTCTCTACAGTATTACATCTGTGCCAGTCTCTACAGTATTGAATCTACGCTAGTATGTACAGTGTTGAATCTGTGCCAATCTAAACAGTGTTGAGTCTAGGCCAGTCTCTACAGTGTTGAATCTGTGGCACTCTACAATGTTGAATGCCACTCTACAATGTTGAATGCCACTCTACAATGTTGAATCTACGCTAGTATCTACAGTGGTGAATCTACGTCAGCCTTCAGTCTATACAGTATAAAATATACGTCTGAATGTAGTGTTGAATCTGTGCCATTCTATACAATGTTAAATCTAAGCCAGTCTCTACAGTGTTGACTCTAGGCCTGTTTCTGCAGTGCTGAATCTAGGCCAGAATATACAGTGATCCAGGACCTCCTGTTGAGTTTATGCCATTAACAAAGTTCAATCATCTAGACCACTCTCTACTATGGTACTGAATCTATACCAGTCTATAAAGTATATACAGTGGTGAATATAGGCCAGTCTCAACAGTGCTGAAAGCAGTCTGTAAAATACTGAATCAAGGCCCATCTTTACAGTGCTGCATTTATGCCGGTCTCAACAGTGCTGAATACAGGCCCTCCTCTACACTGCTGAATCTATGCCGGTCTCTAAAGGCTGTATAGTACTGAATATTGGCCAGTCTCTATAATGCTGAATCTATGAGAGTATGTACAGTGCTTAATCTAGGTCTGTCTGTATATTGCTGAATACAAGTCCTCCACTACAGTGCTGAATCTATGTCAATCTCAAAAATGCTGAATCCAGGCATATGACTACAGTGTCCAATCCAAGCATTCGATTACACTTCAAAATCCAGAACTTTCTCTACAGTGCTGAATTTATGTCAATCTCTACATTGCTGAATTTCTACAGTGGAGAAGCTATGAGCTATTCGAAATTACATGCAGTGATGAATCTAGGCCTGTGACTGCAGTACTGAATCCAGACATGTTTCTACAGTGTTGTATATAGGCCTGTATATTATACAGTTCTGAATCTAGGCCAGTCTCTACAGTGTTGAATTTCGGCCTGTATGTACAGTGTTGAATCTATGTTAGCTTCAACAGTCCAATATATACAGTGTTGCATCTAGACCAGTATGTACAGTGTTGCATCTAGACCAGTATGTACAGTGTTGAATCTAGGCATGTATCTACAGTGTTGAATCTATGCCAATCTCTTAGTGTTAAATCTAGACCAGTTTCTACAGTGTTGGATCTAGGCCTGTATGTAAAGTGTTGGATCTTTTCCTGTATCTACATTGTTGAATCTAGTCATGCATCTGCAGTGTTGAATCTAGGCCACTATATTGAAGGCTCATCGCAAACCTATTTTAACTACATATGAAAAAAGAAGGAGATATAATAGTCTTGCGCTGAGCCCTCGATATGCAGTGTTGAATCTAGGCCAGTCGATACAGTGTTGACTGTTGAATCTATATCTGTATCTACAGTGTTGAATCTAGGCCTGTTTCTACAGTGCTAAATCTTAGCTTGTATCTACAGGGTTTAATTTATGTATTTGTCTACAGTGCTGCATCTAGGTCTGTTTCTATAGTGTTGTATATTGGCCTGTATCCATAGTGTTGAATCTATGCCAGTCTATACAGTGTTGATTTTAGGCCCGTCTCTACAGTGCTGAATCTAGGCCAGTATCTGCATTTCTGACTCTAAGCATGTATCTACAGTGGCGAATCTAGGCCTCTGTGTACAGTGTGTTTATATCTACAGCCTTTTATGTAGGTCAGTATGTACAGTGCTGAATCTAGACCTGTATGTACAGTGCTGAATCCATGTCAATATGTACAGTGCTAAATCCATACTACAGTGTTGTATATAGGCCTTTATCTACAGTGCCGAATCTAGGTATGTATGTACAGTGCTGAATCCATGTCAATATGTACAGTGCTGAATTCAGACTACAGTGTTGTATATAGGCCTGTATCTACAGTGCAGAATCCATACCAGTATGTTCAGTGCTGTATCCAGACCTGTATCTACGGTGCTGAATCCAGACCAGTATATACAGTGTTAAATCCTGACCAGTATATACAGTGCTGAATCCAAGCCAGTATGTACAGTGCTGAATCCAGACAAGTATCTACAGTACATAATCCTGACCAGTATCTACAGTGATGAATCTAGTCCATTGTCTACAGTGCTGAATCCAGAACAGTATCTAAAACTGCTGAATCCAGACCAGTATGTAGCGTGCTGAATCAAGACCAGTAGTATACGGTGCTGAATCCAGACCAGTATTGTACAGGGCTGAATCGAGACCAGTGTCTGCTGCAGTGCTGAATCCAGTATTATACAGTGCTGAATCCAGACCAATATTTTACAGTTCTGAATAAAGATCAGTATATACAGTGCTGAATCCAGACCAGTAGGTACAATGCTGAATCCAGACCAGCACAGCGCAGAATGACAGAATATGCGTTAAATGACATTTGTGCTTAATTCAAAATGTATGTAAAGAGTATTTTGCGTTAATTAACATTAATTGCATTAATTAACATTAATTGCCGAAACTCCACCAAGACATTGCGATTATGTAAAGAAGTCGGCTCATCTTACGTTATTTGAAAATACCGATAGTACGCGACTATTTAGTCTCGGCCAGCCAGACCGTATCATGCATATGGTATCGGTCTGGGCAGATTATATGGAGCGCCGTTTTACTATTAATCACAATTTATAGATATCCATAATTTAATTAAAGATATCTTTAATTCGAATATAAGATATCTATAAATAGATTTATAGATATATTCAAATGAATTATGGACATCTATAATTCAACTGAAATATAGATATCTTATATTCGATTTTAAGATATCTATACATCGATTTAGTTATTTGAAATTTCTTAGTTTCCTGCTGTCCCGCCAATAAGAAATTAACATGGGGAAAAGCCCCACCAAAAATCATTTGGTCTTTAAATATTTATTTCTCGACCGGTTTTCAAAACTAAGATATTTTTATTTACCACTAAAATACCAGTTATACTGATATAAATGTGGCTGAAACAAGCGCCCCAAACAATAGATCTATTGTGGGTGGAGTTTTACAGCCTCTGAAAAAAGCACGAATATATGTTTATGCCCTCACTCCCCCTGTCCTTCCCGAACATTTCAACATACTTTACTGCATGCAATTTATAAAAATGAATACCCATATTAAATTTTAATTTATTGAAGCATATCGCCAAAACTTACAGATAATGTGTTTTCTCTCAAGTTAAATGTTCACGCTTGGCGAACCGAAACTACGTATCCACCCAAAATAACAAGGTTTTCACTCACCCGTGACTTTTCCATTAAGTTTTGTATCAAATATATCTAAAATAGCTTATTTTGTAAGTATATACATGCACGGACAGCAGTTTGCAAGATTTTAAATCACGTAAATTTGTTATAAATATGGAGTTAATAGTCAGATAATTTCGACCAAAAAGTAACGCTTGACATGCTGTTGTAACTATGAATTATAATGGGGTTTATGCATAAAACACCATGCATTGAAGGTCGAGGATCACCACCAGACGTGCCATCACCAGGGCTCGAATCCACGCGGGGAGGAGGTCTGCAGCTCTTAAGCGCAACGCCTTATCTGTATAGAGCTGTGTTTTTTTTATACTTAAGGATTTAGTCCCTCCACCAAATAACCAAGAGGAGAATCCCTCAATGACACGGCACCTGGATAAGCACCTGGACTGTATTACCTATAGGTCTCACACCTCAATTAATTTTCCCATAGAGTTACTGTACAGGCTTTTCCAACATCTGAGCTTCAAAGCTGTTGTTGGTTTAATATCTTCAGTATTGCCAAGACCAGTAATTTATAACAATTAAATACATAAGTTAGCCAGTTTTTTTTCTCGCTCATGTTTATGTGACCACTACACAAATTTCATACAATATCTAGTAGCATATGTGATGCTTAGGTCAAATCTCATATCAAAATGGTATTTTCTGTATCATCTGTCTTTTACACTACAGATGTATGCGGAAGCAAAGAAAAATCCATTTTTCAAATTAGAAATTGCCTATATCTAAAATGCCTTATAGTACATCCTATAAAATATATTAATGTATTATGCCTTAAAAATGTCAAACCATATCTGACTTAAACTATAGGACCTTTAACATTATCATTGTTTTAACTTTGAATTGAACTGAATGTTGTTTGACGTCTAATCAACACAGTACAGGTTATTTAGAGCCATCCCAGAGAGAGGGGAAGGATACATAGGAATCCGGGAATAGGGTCATACCCTTATTATCGAATAGATTCCTTTGGTTCTTTAACGTGCTCGGAGGATAGACCGGTACACGGGACCGCCCGGTTTACTTCCCCATCCGACGGACGAGGCTAAGGGAAAGTGTCTTGCTCAAGAACAAACCGACGAAACTCAGTGGCACCACGGAGGATTGAACATGGCCCCAGGCCTCCGGTTACAAATCCGCCGCGTTATCGACTGCGCCACGATAGCCTTCTGTTTTAACTTTGAACATGTGTTACAGTTTGAGAATGGTAAACGGGGTACGGGAGACAAGGAGGCGGGGCGGAGACGAAGGGGCGGTGTGTGGAAGATAAGGGGGCGGGGCGGGAGACAAAGGGTGGGCTCTGGAGAGAAAGGGCCGGAGGTTTTTAAATTAAAAAGTGAGTAAAAAATAAAAGAGGAAGAATTAGCATAGTTCCTGTGTTGTTTTTTTGTGAAATAATCTTTCTATATCATATCAAAATCCTTAATTGGACAATAAATGTTCTTAAAAGGAATAATTATGACCTACTATCGATAATTATCCAGTCTGCCGTACACGTTCTGTCTCCGCGATCGATACGTTCGTCCCGTTTATGTACATTATGTCCCCTGTTTGGTTGTCAACTTTTGCTTTTTTTGTGATCAGAAATTAGAAAATGGCTGAAAATCTCATGTTTTCAAATGAGGGAGATGTAAGAAAGAGGGCGGAGAAGAGAGAAAATGGGAGGGAGAAGGGTGATAGGGGAGGGAGAATTGAGATAGTTGGAGGGAGGAGGGAGATAGGATAGGGAGAATGAAGAAAAGGGAGAGGGAGTAGGAAGAAAATGGTGATGGAGGAGGGAAAAGGTCACACCCCTGTAACCCCACCCCACCCCGCATCCCACACCATATAGAGTAACAGAAAAAACCTTGGTCTAGTGCCCCACGTTTAATATGGAATCATTTTAAAGAAAGTAACTTGCCAAATAACGACAAGATTACACTGCAAAACCGTTTAGCAAAATTCGCTCCACTTTGATCCACTTGGTCAGGTCATATAATAATGTATATGTGCCGATTAAAAGTAGAGTTTCTTCACAGGTTCTTAAAGTAAAATGAATTACGTGTTGAGCAACATGTTGGATTGAAATTAATAGTTTCCTACCACAACCAGGTCAATATGAATGACATTGACAACCAGGTCAATATGAATGACATTGACAACCAGGTCAATATGAATGACTTTGACGTACATTTTTGACTAAGGTAATTAACACTGGTTTTATTTTATGTGACTGACAGCGCATACATACACCCTCACGTTATTACTAGACCAATACTACCCACATACTCCACTCACACGTTATAACTAGACCAATGCTTCCCACATACCCACACCCTCACGTTATTACTAGACCAATTCGTCCCACATACCCACACCATAAAGTTATAATTAGACCAATGCGTCCCACATACTCCACTCACACGTTATTACTAGACCTATACGTCCCACATACTCCACTCACACGTTATAACTAGACCAATACGCCACACATACTTCAATCACACGTTATAACTAGACCAATACGCCCCACATACTCCACTCACACGTTATAACTAGACAAATACGTCCCACATACTCCACTCACACGTTATAACTAGACCAATACGTCCCACATACTCCACTCACACGTTATAACTAGATCAATACGCCCACATACTCCACTCACACGTTATAACTAGACCAATACGTCCCAATTACTCCACTCACACGTTATAACGAGACCAATACGCCCCACATACTCCACTCACACGTTATAACTAGACCAATACGCCCCACATACTCCACTCACACGTTATAACTAGACCAATACGCCCCAAATACTCCACTCACACGTTATAACTGGACCAATACGCCCCACATACTCCACTCACACGTTATAACTAGACCAATACGTCCCACATACTCCACTCACACGTTATAACTAGACCAATACGCCCCAAATACTCCACTCACACGTTATAACTAGACCAATACGTCCCACATATTCACTCACACTTTATAACTAGACCAATACGCCCCAAATACTCCACTCACACGTTATAACTAGACCAATACGCCACACATACTCCTCTCACACGTTATAACTAGACCAATACGCCCACATACTCCACGCACACGTCATAACTAGACTAATACGCCCCACATACTCCACTCACACGTTATAACTAGACCAATACGTCCCTCATACTCCACTCACACGTTATAACTAGACCAATACGCCAACATACTCCACTCACACGTTATTACTAGACCAATACGACCCACATACTCCACTCACACGTTATAACTAGACCAATACGCCCCACATACTCTACTCACACGTTTTAACTAGACCAATACGTCCCACATACTCCACTCACACGTTATAACTAGACCAATACGCCCCACATACTCCACTCACACGTTATAACTAGACCAATACGTCCCACATACTCCACTCACACGTTATAACTAGACCAATACGCTCCAAATACTTCACTCACACGTTATAACTAGACCAATACGTCCCACATACTCCACTCACACGTTATAACTAGACCAATACGCCCCAAATACTCCACTCACACGTTATAAGTAGACCAATACGCCCCCAAATACTCCATTCACACGTTATAACTAGACCAATACGTGCCACATACTCCACTCACACGTTATAACTAGACCAATACGTCCCACATACTCCACTCACACGTTATAACTAGACCAATACGTCCCACATACTCCACTCACACGTTATAACTAGACCAATACGCCCCACATACTCCACTCACACGTTATAACTAGACCAATACGTCCCTCATACTCCACTCACACGTTATAACTAGACCAATACGTCCCTCATACTCCACTCACACGTTATAACTAGACCAATACGCCCACATACTCCACTCACACGTCATAACTAGACTAATACGCCCCACATACTCCACTCACACGTTATAACTAGACCAATACGTCCCTCATACTCCACTCACACGTTATAACTAGACCAATACGCCCACATACTCCACTCACACGTTATTACTAGACCAATACGACCCACATACTCCACTCACACGTTATAACTAGACCAATACGCCCCACATACTCTACTCACACGTTATAACTAGACCAATACGTCCCACATACTCCACTCACACGTTATAACTAGACCAATATGCCCACATACTCCACTCACACGTTATAACTAGACCAATACGCCCCACATACTCCACTCACACGTTATAACTAGACCAATACGTCCCACATACTCCACTCACACGTTATAACTAGACCAATACGCCCCACATACTCCACTCACACGTTATAACTAGACCAATACGCCCCACATACTCCACTCACACGTTATAACTAGACCAATACGCCCCATCTACTCCACTATAACTAGACCAGTGCGTCCCATATACCCACACGCTCACGTTATTACTAGACCAATACGCCTCACATACCCCACTATAACTAGACCAGTGCGTACCATATACACCTACCCACACGTAATAAGTAGACCAATGCATCCCACATACCCACATCCACACCCACACTTATAACTAGACCAATGCTTCCCACATAACCTCACCCACACGTTATAACTAGATCAATGCGTTCAACATAACCCCGCCAACACGTTAAAACTGGACCAGTGCGTCCCACAAATCCCACCCACTTGTTAGAACTAGACCAATGGTCCCGCATAGGCCCATCCTGTAGTTATAACTAGACCAATGAGTTCCACATACCCAATACCACATGTTATAACTAGACAAATTGCGTCCCATATAACCCCACCCACACATTATAACTAGACCAATGCGTCACACTTACACCTACCCAAACGTTATAGCTAGGCCATTGCGTCCTACATAAACCCACTCACACGTTAAACTTAGACCATTGCGTCAAACATAACCCACCCACACGTTATAACTAGAATAATGATTCGTGCATACCCCTCCCTAACGTTATATCTAGACCAATGCGCCCCATATACCCAACCTACGTTATAAATAACCAATGCGCCCCACATACCCCTCCCTAACGTTATATATAGACCAATGCGTCCCACATACCCAACCTACGTTATAAATAACCGATGCGCCCCACATACCCAAACTACGTTATAAATAACCAATGCGTCCCACATACCCAACCTATGTTATAAATAACCAATGCGTCCCACATACCCAAACTACGTTATAAATAACCAATGCGTCCCACATACCCAAACTACGTTATAAATAACCTATGCGTCCCACATAAATCAACACTCACGTTATAACTAGACAAATGCGTCCAATATCGCCCAAACTTCACGTTATAACGACAAATGTGTCCCATATCCTCCTGCCAATTCGTTATAATCAGAAAAATGCATCCCACATACTCCACCCACACGTTTTAACTAGACCAATACGTCCACATACGCCCACCCTCACGTTATACGTTATAAATATACCAATGCGACCCACATACCCACACCCACACGTTCTTACTAGACCAGTGCTTCCCACATATACCCCACCCATACCCACACGTTATAACTAGACCAATGTGTCCCACATACTCCCCAAACACGTTATACCTAGACCAATGCGTCCCATATACTCTCCCCATACACGTTATAGCTAGACCAATGAGTCACAAGCCCCCTTTCATTTCCACACAAGAGGAAAACATGCTATCACTATTACATCGTCTCTCGCGTTTCCCCTCCCCCACCCTCATCCCCAATTAATTCACAAACATTTTATAACAAAGTAAACTAATCTTTATTTGTTAGCCTTCTTCATAGAAGCAGTTGTACTATAAAAAACGCATGACATTTTATTAGATGCATATCCTTTTTTAAAATTAAAATACCAGAACATAGTGGAACACATGGCTTAAAAGAAAATCAAAAAGATGTCACAGAAACTAACCCGTCAAATAACGCTTACGGCACAATTATACTTCAAACCGTTTATCAACACTCTGTCCAGCTGCTCAGGTCATATAATAATGCGTATTTGCCGGTAAAAAGTATAGGATGTTTCACGGGTTATTACAATACCTGTGATTGAATATGCGTAAAATAAATTGTTGGTAACTCTCAACTCGACGCTACAGTTTTGGTGTTTAGGCGGGTCTGGCTAATTAAATCTGTTTATATTGCGTCTATAGAGTTTGGATTCTCAAAATATGTAAGTTATTTACATACCTAGCCGTCAGTAGGTTAAGAAACGGTGTACATATGTTGTAATGAAAAATGTGGCAGTTGTTGGCGGGATAGCTACTTTAACGTGTACATGTGTATGGTGGGTCGCGGAAATACTGATGCACTGAACCGAGTAGAACTGAATTGAACTGAATGTTTAGAGTATAGGTTATTTAGAGCCGCCCCAGAGAGAGGGGAAGGATACATAGGAATCCGGGAACCTGCCCTACTCTTATTATCGAATAGATTCATATGGTTCTTTAACGTGCTCGGAGGATAGACCGATACACGGGACCGCCCGGTTTACGTCCCCATCCGACGGACGGGGCTAAGGGAACCGAGTAGAATAGAAGAATATACATATAAACTTCACACATAACCATAATACAGAAATAAAAGATAATGGCATACTGGTTTGTCTAATTGATTTGAATAGTTATAAGTTATACACGGTAGTCATTTAAAATAATATTAACATTTAGTTCAGATTCATGTGTCTGTAATCAGGGCTGTGTATGACAGGCCTCATGCCCAGCTGTAATTATTAGGTACGTGCAATTGAAAAAACATCAAAAATATTACCTGATATTAAAGTTTATATATTACGAACAAACAATATGTTTAACCATATATAAAAATAACAAACATGGAAGGGTGTGGTTATAGGTAGATATTTTACAGTTTTACTTCAGCAATCACGAATTTGGTGACATTTAATCAAGTGTGAAAAAAGCCAGTCAGTTAATAGAGAGATTTATGTCACCCGCATAACGCATCAGCGGAGCGAACATTTACTTATTAGTCAACGCCCAACCGAGAATAAATAAGATCGTTTGAGGTTCTAAATACCCAAAATGAACTAATCGGTTAGATTTTTATTATTATTTTAAATAATTACATGCGTTTTACACGGGATTCGGAATAGTCCAGTGACCTTCCTAAGTAATCGGTTTTCATTTTGTTTCAAATCAAGTAGACTGGTACCCGCCACGCACTATTAATCTACTTATTCAATTGAAGACCAAGAAGACTTATACCCAGCTCGCACTATTAGTATACTGGCTCATGATTGCAGGGTTATTGAAGACCAAGAAGACTGGTACCCGGCACGTTGATTTTGTCTACTGGTTCATGATTGCAGGTTCGCTGAAGACAAAGAAGACTGGTACCCGGCACGCACTTTTAGTATACTAGCTCATGACTGCAGGGTTATTGAAGACCAAGAAGACTGGTACCCGGCACGTTGATTTTGTCTACTGGTTCACGATTGCAGGTTCGCTGAAGACAAAGAAGACTGGTACCCGGCACGCACTTTTAGTATGCTAGCTCATGACTGCAGGGTTATTGAAGACCAAGAAGACTGGTACCCGGCACGTTGCTTTTGTCTACTGGTTCATGATTGCAGGCTCGCTGAAGACAAAGAAGACTGGTACCCGGCACGCACTTTTAGTATACTAGCTCATGACTGAAGGGTTATTGAAGACCAAGAAGACTGGTATCCGCCACCCACTATTAGTATACTGACTCATGATTGCAAGGTTTAACATTAAAGACCAAGTAGGGTGATACTCGCCACGCACTATTAGCATACTAGCTTATGATTCCATAGTTATTGAAGATCAAGTAGACTGGTACCTGGCACGTACTATTAGTGTACTGGCTCATGACTGCATGTTCGTTGAATACCAAGAAGACTGGTACCCGGCACGCACTTTGAGTATACTGGGTCATGACTGCAGGGTTATTTAATACAAAGAAGACTGGTACCTGGCACGCACTATTAGTATACTGGCTCATAATTCCAGGGTCATTGAAGGCCAAGAAGACTGGTACCCGGCACGCGCTATTAGCATACTGGCTCATGATTTCTGGGTTATTGAAAACCAAATAGACGGGCAGCTGGCGAGTAGTTTTAGTCTACTGGTTCATGGTTGCAGAGCCACGCACTATTAGCCTACTGCTCATACTTGCAGGGTCATTGCAGGCCATGAATACTGGCACCCGGCACTCGCTATTAGTATACTGGCTCATGATTACAGGGTTATTTAAAACCAAGTAGACTGGTACCCGGCACACACAATCTCGAGTGCAGGGCCATTGAAAACCAAGTTGAATTTTACTCTACACGCACTATTGGTTCCTGTTTGCAGGGTAACTGAAGACCGTGTAGCAGTAAAGTGAGTAATGAATTTTTTGTAGCATGGTCGGTGACAATTCCTTTTATGAATGCAGAGCATTAAATCGTTTAATTTAGGGTAACTAAAGGGGCGTGGCTATGCCGTACTACAACTACCGGATATTGGAATTTAGTGTACGGTCACTATGACGTCACGGTGTTACTAAGTACACCAAGCTACAAAAATGATAGAGTCTGTGTAATAGATAGAGTCTGGTCTCAGGGAGTTGGCTTATTTAAACACCGAGATGGGCGTAGCCCATCGAGGTGTTTAAATGACCAACGAGCTGAGACAGACTCTATCTTTTTTGTAGCATGGTGTACTTAGTAACACTGTGACGTCATAGCGACCGTACTCTAAATTCCAATATCCGGTAGTTGTAGTACGGCATAGCCACGCTCCTTTAGTTACCCTAAATTGAACGATTTAATGCTATGCATTCATCAAAGGAAATGTCACCGACCATGCTACAAGTACACCATGCTACAAAAAAGATAGAGTCTGTCTTAGCTCGTTGGTTATTTAAACACCTCGATGGGCTACGCCCATCTCGGTGTTTAAATAAGCCAACTCGCTGAGACCAGACTCTATCTATTACTTAGTAACACTGTGACGTCATAGTAACCGTACTCTAAATTCCAATATCCGGTAGTTGTAGTATGATGTAGCCACGCCCCTTTAGTTACCCTAAATTAAACGATTTAATGCTCTGCATTCATCAAAGGAAATGTCACCGACCATGCTACAATACTTATTTGTTCATTCCCATGAAGGCGATACATTTTTTCCCCGTCAATAAGTATGTTGTGGGTCGGGGTCATCCCACCGCACACTATACAAATCAGTCAAAATCAATAATAAATCAATAATATCAATAATAAATCAATAATAAATCAATAATAAATCAATAATAAATACAACATAATTACACAGCTATATTTATGTGCATCACGCAACCCCACTGTCATATTTTAATATGCAAAACTATTTCCAACAATAGTAGTTCTTTAATATGTTAATTGGGGCGTCCGTGGCCGAGTGGTTAGAGTCTCTGACTTGCAATCACTTGCCCCTCACCGCTGTAGGTTCGATCCCTCAGGGGCCTAGGAATCTTTATTTGAGGAAGCTATCCAGCTGGCTTGCGGAACACCGGTGGTTCTACCAGGTGCCCGCCCGTGCACGAAAATTGCTCGGAGGGGCACCTGGGGTCTTCCTCCACCAGTGGAAGCTGGAAAGTCGCCATATGACCTTAGCTGTTGGTGCGACTATAAAATCCAATTCAATTCAATTAATATGTAAATTATGATCATTACTAATAAGTAAAGTAAAATTGTCAGTTAGTTAGTGCTTACAATTGAACGACAAACCGTGATATATTATATGCTTAGGGCACCTGGGGTCTTCCTCCACCAGTGGAAGCTGGAAAGTCGCCATATGACCTTAGCTGTTGGTGCGACTATAAAATCCAATTCAATTCAATTATTATGTAAATTATGATCATTACAAATAAGTAAAGTAAAATTGTCAGTTAGTTAGTGCTTCAGCATACTGATCAAAAAAGTTTAGCGCGACATTTTAGGGACATAGATTAAATATATGAACATCGATATCATTGTTTGAAGCTTTTAGAAAAGTAGGTAAGGGTGTGATTTTCAAAAAAATGTGTTATTTCATATTTTCTTAGTGAAGTATCAGAGTTACCTCCCATATAAGAAAATAACAGCTTATTACGTTTAATTCAATTTAATATCATGCCACGAAACAAAAACAAAGTAAGCAGTATATTGGGAACAGTACCACAGCGGTCTGTGGTTGAATTTATGAAATTAAGCATAGCGGTATGCTAGTAATACTGTTCATATGGTCATATATATTTTAATTGAATTAAGTCAAACAATATAAGGAAGCGATACGGAAATCCTGGTAAACTATTCAAAATTCTAATACACCCGCACTATATAGCCTAGTTTAAAATATCTCGTTATATTGAACGATATATCACTGTAAATTTTGCAGCGTTAGGAGAATAAGCATTGCGAATTGCGCATTACGCATTGTAACGTATGCAACTTTAGGAGAGCAAGCAAAGCAATGCGAAAGATTTCAGATGTGTGCGTTATTTTCACATTTTAGGGGTAATAGAATAGAAATACAACATCGTTTACGGTGAATTATCTATAATATATCACGGTTTGTCGTTCAATTGTAAACAATTGAACTCCAAACCGTGATATATTAAACGATAATTCACAGTAAACGATGTTCTATTTCTTAATTGTATCTAGTTATGGTTAAAAATATACTGAACTGTATTAAAAATAACGGACAAAAAGACATTTTTGTCAAAATGATAGAATGCGTAAAAACGTAGCAGGTACGCGTGTGAGCGTGATGTGACACAAAAATACGTGCGTTAATGCATGAGAACTAACAGGTATGCAATATTGAGATTGCCACACACAGCATTTTAGAATTTAACGTTACTGGTCAGTAACAAATTTAATTTTATTGTTTAAATACATCCATGACTAGCATGTAAACAGTTTTAGGTCATGGTTAAACAAGAAAAGTGACACCGCATTTAGTGCATACTTTTAAACTGTAAAGAAGATGTGTATAAAATAGAGATAAATAAATATACAATACAGTCAGTTTTGTTAGGAAGTATAACCCAACTTTATTTGTTATTAAAGCTCGTGAAACACAATGCATGTGTTTGTGTGCGTGCGTGCGCGTGCGTGCGGGTGGGTGGGCGGGTGTCGGGCGGGCGGAAGGAAAAGCGTGCGTGCGTGCGTGCGTGCGTATGTGTATGCCGGCATTGGAGGTCAAATACCATAATTTATTCCTTGGGTTGTCTATGATACTTGGCTGTAAACTATTCACCCAATCACTCTGCCTTTTAGGTTGCGGTACACTAATTGCTTTCCCATAGGCCACAATGCAAGCTTTTTCGAAGATAAAAAATAAAAATAAACATACAATTTCAAAAAGATTTGTCTTATTTTCAAAGTAAGTGCAAGTCAAATTTTCTTAATGATAAAATTCAGCATGTTTCCCCTACAGAACTTTCCATGGGGCCGCCATATTTGTTTACATCTCACAAATTCATGTTTAAGAAATACATTTGGTCAAAAATAAATGCTCTCATTTTAATAAATGTTATTTATTAATTGATTAACAACTCTGAAAATGTATTTTGAAACATTTATCTGGCATGTTTTAATTTGTGTGACCTTTCACTTCTGGCTAAGGTCATCCTGGAAAGGGGCGTGGCCAAGCGCATGCTATAGTTACGATACCGCAACCTTTATCAGTTTATATCATAAAACATATTGCCGAACCTTATCCTTTTTCCAGACGTAGTTTACTTTTCTTTCTTATGCAAAACAGACTGACAATAGCTATGATTGATAACATATTGTTATCAGTGGGGGTTGGGGTGAACATGGGAGGGGGTGGGGGGCTAACGGGACTTGTTTTGAACGCCTTGGTATAAGTTACTTCGAGCCGGACCCTGCGAACAGAAGCGTACATTGGAACCCGGCAAGCTTGCCCTTATCTTACTGGCAAATATAGTCCTGTGTTGCTTTAAAGTTCATGTGGAACCCGGCAACCCTGCCCTTATCCACAGGAATCGGACATAATGTATTTGCATGTAATAAACCAGATTGACTATCCACTACTAGTATATTAAAATATATTTTTCTATTTTTATATAAAATTATATACATGCGGGGACCTACATACTGTACTATGTTTACAATACGTCCGATTCCTATGCCTTATCTTACTGGCAAATATAGTCCTGTGTTGCTTTAACGTTCTTGGAGGAGTTACTCCGATACATTTTATAGACCGTCCTGTCTACGTCCCAAACCGAACAAGACGATGGATGTGTCTTGCCTATGGACACACTGCAATAAACAAGTGGCAGCAGTGTGGCTCGAACCCGTGAACCATGGAGTCAAACGTGCTATCCACTGAAGCACCGCATCCCGAATTTATTGTGTCATATCCTGGTATCCATATGAACTAAATCCATTTAACGAAACCTTCAAATCCAGGCCTGAAACTGTTTCTATTGTTTATCGATTTAATAATTATAAACTGTTCAAGCGTTTTGGATCCTTATGCAATAAATAAACGCAATGGTAGTATGTGGGTAATACCATCAAGTAAGGCAGTTGCGACCTTCAGTTGAGAAATATACAACACAATGGACATAAGTATGTGCGTGTATTCAAATTTAAAGCTATCTCTGGCGTTATCCGTACTTATGTAACTTGTGACTCAGGTCGGCAAATATGGCAACTTTAAATTGAGCAATATACAACCTGTAACAACATTACTTAAAAAGGCGTATTTATACAAGTTTACACCCATCTCTGGCGTTGCCGGTACTTATTCAACATATGACCCAGTTGGTTTCGTTCATGAGCGCCCCGTGACAAGAACACACGACCCTTGAGCACGGGGTACTTCCTTAACAGATGTTGCGCTACCTCCATGTTGTGAACGACAATTCTTCGCGGAAGTCGTGATTGGGATTGGCGTTGTCTATTATTGTTCATTCTTTGTTGCTGCATAAACAAACGGGAATCTGGATGCCGGCTGTCTCTGAAGTTAAACTGGTCGGAACCTAGCATACTTGATTGATCTTGAGGAGGTCCGATGTCTTGCGGAAGATCTGGGACTTGTTCCCGAATAGATTGAATCGAGAACTGATATCTTGCTAGATGCGGCGCATGCCTTACTGCCTCGCGATGTGACGTCATCCCGTCGCCGCGCCTCATTGCGACACCGCGTGGTAAGGTTTGCCTCAATGCTTGCAGTTGGGGTAAAACAGTTGGAGCTGGGGCTCTTCTCGTCGGGTTTCCGAATATGTCTCTGCCTATGAGAGACTCTCGCTGCATCTGTGCAGAATGTATGTTTGTTTGACGTCGTGTAAGGACTTCGTGGGGCGCTTGGAAAGAACCTAACTGCGGATTTCTAGGATCCAGCTGCGGATTTATGGGACCCAACTGCGGGTTTCTGGAAGCAAACTGCGGGTTTCTGAGATCCAACAGCCGGTTTCTGGAATCCAACTGCCGGTTTCTATTTCTTACGTCTCTAACAAGAGGTCCCATTGTAGCAAGAAGGTTTTCTTGGGGACCATGGTTAAAAAATACACCACTCATGTCACGTGTTGGGTCATGCATACGGCGTTGTTGGGTCGGGAATGGCATTCGTGATGGCGGTAGAATGCCATTTTGAGCAAGGTCATTTCTTGAATTCGGTTGAATATTTACAGCGTGAGATCTTGGACGTCCAGCGCGGATATTCAAAATGTTATTATTAGCGCGTGATCTTGGTACATTTGTGTCAAACATCGTCCTTTCGTGCAGGTGATTTCCATTTCCTGTTGGGCCATTGTTACTCCTATCATCTATTGCGGACGGTGGTCTAACATCGTTTGGAAGAACTCGGTTTGATCGATCAAAGTCGATTCTAGGTGCGCGTTGCGATGATATGTCATTAGCCGACGGCATCTGTGTCCGTAAGTCTGCACCCACCCAGGTATCCGCGTCCCTGTTGACGTTTCTATTATCTGTCAGGGACGAGGCGCGGGCCATTGTATCAAATATCGGTATTTGCAACTGACGTATGATATCTTGGAACGTGGCGTCGGGAGAGGAGTTAATTATGGCATTGGTCACTTCCTCTTCTGCGGGAATTACTACTTCTCGTCCTGATTCATCCTCGTTCAGCTTGGCGACGGGAATTCGGTCACGTGTCCCACCTATACTGATATCAGCGCAGTTAACAAACGTCTCTTGTATACCACATCCCAGACAGTTTTGGCCGTCAGGCGTCTGGCCGATACTGTTTCCTGAAAGCATTTAAATGGGAATCACATGTAGCTTCAATCTAAAAAAATCCGAGTCCTAAAATAATTGAATTGAACTGGGTTTTAAGGCGCAATAACACATGAAAGGTTATATGGCGCCTAACAGGCATGAACATGCCAGGCTCATCCTCCATGTACATCGAGATAAAATATGGCAGATGGGCCTAAAATAAGTCAAATCATTTATTATTTGTAAGTTGTTTTGATATCTTCAAATAGCTATCCCGCCAACAACAGCCATATTTTACTAACTATGTACACAGCTTGTAAACCTACTGACGACGAGGTATATATATAATATATATATAACTTACATATTTGGAGAATCCAAACTATATAGACACAATTTAAAGGGCTTTAACCAGCCGGAACAAACCCCTTAATTGCAACGTTGAATTAAAAGTTAATAATAATTAATTTTACGCATTTTCAATCGAAGTATTTTAAGAACCCGTGAAAAAATCCTATTCTTTTAATCGGCACATATACATTATTATATGACACAACACATGGATAGAGTTTTGATAAACGGTTTTATAGCGTATTGTTACCGTTATTTGGCGGGTTAGGGCTTTTAAAGCTCATACGTTTAACTGGCCACAAACTTTAAATATGAAACAAATTTAAACACCCTTAACCCGCTACATATATATATAATGGACTGTTCTTTCTTTGAATTAGGACCATACCGTTTATGTGACAAAGGGGTGTTGTGGGAAATGACTGATCAGCAACCGGACATTGAAAACCCTGATCAGCCTGTGAGTAACCGCCTGTGAGTTACTCGCAGGCTGATCTGGGTTTACAATGGACGCACAGGCTATTATTGTCGAGCTTAGCGGGTTAAGGGTTAACACAATTTGATGGTCAGGTTATGCAGATGTTCGAGAAAATTCAATCATCAGTTAATCTTAACTGCAACAAATATCTACATGTATGTCATAATGTCTATCCACGTCAAGTATATGCTTTTGTTTATATTGTTTTGTTTTATTTAATTGATAATAACGATACTTCTGATACAGCTTTGGCCTCTAAATGTATTAATGTTAGGACTGTTCTATGAAGCAAGTTCAGTAAATTGATTTAAACAAATCAAAGTTGTTAAGAGTTTTGTATCATTTGACGAACGATTTTCATTTAACAGAGTATTAAATACATGTTCAACACTGTTAAATATAAAAGTTTTTTCTGTATCTTGCCTCACTTCACAAGGTGATTTAGAAGTATCACATTTGAAGTTCTAAAATGTCAAAATAGTAACCCAGTTTGAAATTATCTTCATTTCTTGTTATATTTTAATAATATTAATTTTAATAATATTAAAATATATATTTACATATTTCTCTATTCTTAGCAGGAGGTGATAATAGCCGAGTTAAGGACCTATTTCGAGCCTATTCGTGGTCCGCCTGAAAGATTGTTAAAAGCGACTTTAAACCCCACAAATCCATACCTGCTGTGTATGTCCATTGCATGACGCATCTGTCACACGTGACATCAGGCGGAAGTAGCACATGTAACTCGTACAATTTTGGATTTTCCGCTGGCAAATATCGATATGGATTTCCTTGTAACCTGCCTTCCCGAATCATCATCGGGTGTCTAAAATTTAGAAAAGTAAACTGGGTTTGCTATCAATTTTAGAACGTGTTTCTAGGTTCGTTTTACCATATTTTGTCATTCGCTCCTTGTACGCTCCATCGGAACTAAAAGGAAGGTTTTATTCAGCTGCCCAAGGCAGCTGACTCTTATATGGGTTTTATATCTGCCTATGGTTAACAGACTGTGACTCGTGTAAGTAGCTATAAGCATGCTTTACAACTTGAATTCCTAGAGAACTCGTCTGAAAAACTTGAATGGTATAAACACATATTTTGCAATGTTAAAAGGTTACCATTTCACTTGCTGAAATGACGTTTTCGTAAACCAGTCTACTGAAAAAATGTAGATGTAATTACTATTATATGTATATTAGCAACGAAACATGCACAAGCCTCAGTTGCCGTGTTAGTGCCCAGGAAATTAGGGTTCAAGTCTGCTGATTTCCCTTTTTTTTTTTTTCTTTCTTTTTTTTTTTTTAATTTTCTTTGGTTTTCATTATTGCTGATGGTAAGGTAGCAACAGTTCCTTTACATTTTTCGCTTTAATAACGCAATCTTATAATTACACATGGTAACAGTGAACAGTTTATATGTGTTGTGATGCACACTCTAACGCACACGTATCCCATATCCCTATGGGTACGAACTGTGCACCCTTTGTCGCAGATTTATTTTTATATTGCTATGAAAGAGATTTCATGTTGAGTCTTTCACCAGATACCCAGGCAGATGTTATTGAAGCCTTTAATGACACCTCTCGGTATCTGGATGACATATTGAACATTGACAATCCTTTCTTTTCTACTATGGTTAACTAAAGAACTTCAACTTAACAAAGCTAATATTTCTGATATTATTCTCGATTTACATCTCTCTATTGAAAATGGTAATATAATTAGCAAAACCTATGACAAGAGAGATGATTTTAATTTTGATATTGTTAATTATCCTCATTTAGATGGGGAAGTTTCCCGAGCAACTTCTTATGGGATCTATGTGTCTCAACCTATTGGAGCACCCTAGAACCTGGTTTAAACCCCCAGCGGCCTTTCTTGCCACTGTCCGTTCCAAGGCGGTAGCCCTATTGATAACCCTTTTTGTGTTTGTGACGTCATATGCCTTTATTATTACTATTGTCATTTTGGTTGTCTTTTTGCGTATATTTTGAAGTTTACTGTGTTCTGTGAAAGCTGCATTTCCTGTTCAATTTTTATACTTACTTTTGTTTACTGTTTTGGCAAAATCACTCATCGATCATGACATTGCTGTTGGATAAAGTTCTCGCTGTCTTGGCAGAGTTAACTGATCGATTTCGACTGTGTTAGTTGTTTTTTTCAATATTTCGACAACACTTAATTAAAGATCTAGACACTGATGTGTTAGGGATGTTTCATTGTTATTTTTGTAGAGTTTACTCACCGATCTAGACACTGCTGTGTTAGGGAGTTCTCGTTGTTTGGACACAGTTTAAATTGGAAGAAGCCTTTGTGGTGTGCGGTCAGCTCAATCTTGACTTCAATCTCTGAGAGCCCCACGGGGTAATGGCGCACTATTATACCAGTGTCGTATACTCCGCCTTTGTCGTTCTCAATGGGGCCCTGATAGGGATCACCGCAGATTCCGCATTTACCGCCATTTTGTTGAAATGTCTGGAAAAAAAAATTCAAGTAAAATTTGATTTAAATTTAAAAAAAGGGCCCATATGAGCATTAAACTGTATATACATGTAGGCTATACTGATCAATTTGTAAAAACACCTGTCAACATATGTCCAATAGTTACCGCGCGTCCATTTACAATTCTGTATATCTCTTTAGATGATTTTAATAAAAATATCACATATAAATATAATCTTAACGCGTTCCCATTTCGCATTGATAAGATTTATGAAAAGAGTTTTTTTTTTAACATTAACACTAATTAATAATTAAGTAGGTAAGTAAGTACTTATATGGAACTTAGCTCCTCCCACCTCTAGTCTGGTTCTCTGAGCCATTACGCTCGCTTTGTCTGAATCCAGAAGAGATAGGCGGTGCTATTCCATGTACGGCAATCTCGTTTTTCTGCGAGATATCAGGTTTCAAGAAAATGACGAGAAAAATGCCGTTACCAAAAACGACTAAACTGATGTGATACAGTTTTGCGTTGATGATTCTTATGCACAGGCATGCATTGTACACAATAAAAAACATATTCTATAGCTACGATTATAACAGATACGCTCGACAAACAAATTGAATCCTAATCACCACTTCATTGCCTGATGTATTACTAAAGTGACATTTACAGTTTCCAAATTACCATTTCAATGTTTTATATATTACTTAGATGACACGAATGTTGTCTCAATCACCATTTCAATGATAGATATACTGAACGACTTTAAACATGCATATGGTATCATTTCCAAAATTGCGTCTCCTTTGAGGAACAGATAATCAAATCCACCATTACTGATTGTGTTCGTATATTGTGAATTGTGAACTGAAGGATGAAAATAAGCTATAAATAGAGGATCTTACATGAGTACTCATTCATTATTGAATTTATTAAACGAGTTGGCAAAATGATATAATGCGAGGCTCTTGTTATATTCTATTTATCACATAACTCACATATCGACTTTTATTGCATTTTGCCTGTCACTTTAATACGCGAAACCGACATAAACCCTGGGAATTGGATCATAGTCATTATCGATTTTTTTGACAGCGCATACTAGGCTTAATTGCATAGTTATATAACTAGTGGTATATCGAAATTATAGAATGGTGTATTCCACTCCCACACCGTAAGTTATGTCATAAATATATTTGTTATATGAAAATCTAATCCTAAAAGCAAATACCGAAAATACCGTATAGATGAGTTTTTAAGTCGTTTAGTATATATTACTTGAGTAACATTGATAGCGTCTTAATTACCATTTCAATGATTTATATATTACCTCGATGACGTGCATCTTGTCTTAATCCTCATTTCAAAGATGTATGCATCGCTTAGGTGACATTTGCAACTTCAACGATTTACCATATTATTAGGGTGGCAATAATAGTATAATGCTTACAGGAGGATGTCTCGCTTCATACAATTAAACTGACATAACGCAGCTTTAGCAATTGTTTCTTAATTAATGTGTATGTCTGCCAGTACCATTTCCTGTCTCATTGCGCTGTTTACAGTCACAGGCACATTACAATCACAGGCACATTACAGTCGTATGTACATTACAGTCACAGGCACATTACAGTCGCAGGCACATTACAGTCACATGCACATTACACTCACATGCATATTACAGTCACAGGCACATTACAGTCACAGGCACATTACACTCACATGCACATTACACTCACATTCACATTACCGTCACAGGCACATTACACTCACAGGCACATTACAGTCACAGGCTCATTACAGTCACAGGCACATTACAGTCACAGCCACATTACAGTCACAGGCACATTACAGTCACAGGCACATTACAGTCACAGGCACATTACAGTCACATGTACATTACAGTCACAGACACATTACACTCACAGGCACATGACAGTCACATGCACATTACAGTCACATGCACATTACAATCACAGGCACATTAGTCACATGAACATTACAGTCACAGGCTCATTACAGTCACAGGCACATTACAGTCACAGGCACAATACACTCACAGGCACATTACAGTCACATGCACATTACAGTCACAGGCACATTACAATCACAGGCACATTACAGTCGCAGGCACATTGCACTCGCATGCACATTACAGTCACATGCACAATACACTCACAGGCACATTACAGTCACATGCACATTACAGTCACAGGCACATTACAATCACAGGCACATTACAGTCGCAGGCACATTGCACTCGCATGCACATTACAGTCACAGGCATATGACACTCACATGCACATTACACTCACGTGTACATTACAGTCACAGGCACACTACAGTAACAGGCAAATTACAGTCACATGCGCATTACAGTCACATGCACATTATACTCACAGGCACATTACAGTCACAGGCACATTACAGTCACAGGCACATTACAGTCATAGGCATATTACAGTCGCAGGCACATTACAGTCGCAGGCACATTACAGTCAAAGGCGCATTACAGTCACAGGCACATTACAGTCACAGGCACATTACAGTCACGGGCACATTACAGTCACGTGCACATTACAGTCACAGGCTCATTACAGTCACAGGCACATTACACTCACAGGCACATTACAGTCACAGGCACATTACAATCATAGGCACATTACAGTCTCAGGCACATTACACTCGCATGCACATTACATTCACAGGCACATTACACTCACTTGCACATTGCACACACATGCACATTACAGTCACGTGCACATTACACACACGTGTACATTACAGTCACAGGCACATTACAGTAACATGCACATTACAGTCACATGCGCATTACAGTCACAGGCACATTACAGTCACATGCACATTATACTCACAGGTACATTATACTCACAGGCACATTACACTCACAGGCACATTACAGTCATAGGCATATTACAGTCGCAGGCACATTACAGTCACAGGCACATTACAGTCACAGGCACATTACAGTCACAGGCGCATTACAGTCAAAGGCATATTACAGTCACGGGCACATTACAGTCACGGGCACATTACAGTCACATGCACATTACAGTCACAGGCACATTACACTCACAGGCACATTACACTCACGGGCACATTACACTCACATGCACATTACAGTCACATGCACATTACAGTCACAGGCATATTACAGTCATAGGCATATTACAGTCACAGCCACATTACAGTCACAGGCACATTACAGTCACAGGCACATTACACTCACAGGCATATGACAGTCACATGCACATTACAGTCACATGCACATTACAATCACAGGCACATTACAGTCACATGTACATTACAGTCACAGGCTCATTACAGTCACAGGCACATTACAGTCACAGGCACAATACACTCACAGGCACATTACAGTCACATGCACATTACAGTCACAGGCACATTACAATCACAGGCACATTTACAGTCGCAGGCACATTGCACTCGCATGCACATTACAGTCACAGGCACATGACACTCACATGCACATTACACTCACTTGTACATTACAGTCACAGGCACACTACAGTAACAGGCAAATTACAGTCACATGCGCATTACAGTCACATGCACATTATACTCACAGGCACATTACAGTCACAGGCACATTACAGTCACAGGCACATTACACTCACAGGCACATTACAGTCATAGGCATATTACAGTCGCATGCACATTACAGTCGCAGGCACATTACAGTCACAGGCACATTACAGTCACAGGCACATTACAGTCACGGGCACATTACAGTCACGTGCACATTACAGTCACAGGCTCATTACAGTCACAGGTACATTACACTCACAGGCACATTACAGTCACAGGCACATTACAATCATAGGCACATTACAGTCGCAGGCACATTACACTCGCATGCACATTACATTCACAGGCACATTACACTCACTTGCACATTGCACACACATGCACATTACAGTCACGTGCACATTACAATCACGTGTACATTACAGTCACAGGCACATTACAGTAACATGCACATTACAGTCACATGCGCATTACAGTCACAGGCACATTACAGTCACATGCACATTATACTCACAGGTACATTTCACTCACAGGCACATTACACTCACAGGCACATTACAGTCATAGGCATATTACAGTCGCAGGCACATAACAGTCGCAGGCACATTACAGTCACAGGCACATTACAGTCACAGGCGCATTACAGTCAAAGGCATATTACAGTCACGGGCACATTACAGTCACGGGCACATTACAGTCACGGGCACATTACAGTCACGGGCACATTACAGTCACGGGCACATTACAGTCACATGCACATTACAGTCACAGGCACATTACACTCACAGGCACATTACACTCACGGGCACATTACACTCACATGCACATTACAGTCACAGGCACATTACAGTCACATGCACATTACAGTCACAGGCATATTACAGTCATAGGCATATTACAGTCACATGCACATTACAGTCACAGGCATATTACAGTCAGTTGTTTGCCATGCTTCATGCGTTTTGGTTGTTTTGTTTAAATGTTGTTTTACGTCATTTTAGCACATGTTAGGCCATATTTGACGGTCGATTTGTTTTGTGGCAGAGATAGACCACGCCATTTGTCCAGGGTAAACCAGTACTATACACCTTCCGCCATGTAAAAATCCACACTTTCTCACTTGACTAGTCGAGTGGGATTCAAGCTATCAGCGGTGAAAAGAGAGACTTTTTTTAGATGCAATGTCTTACTATCCCGGTCACGGAGTAACCTCGGAGTTAAAGTTATTCCGTGTTATGGTTAGTGTTATTTAAAGGTAATAGATAAACAAAATAAAAGTGAAGAAAAATGCAGATATTCTCCTTCCCTTGTTACACCCCTGGCCCTAATTGGTGGTAAAATAACTGACTTTAATCCGCGCAAAAGAAAGTCTTTCTTACTGTCTTGTTTGTTGCAAAGAGAAAACATTAATCATTACTTACATTCAATCCTCCGCAGTACAATGACATCCAGTCGTAGTTGACAGGAGTGTCGAACCCATAACGCCACATAATACTTCTCATTGGTGGTTCCAACATGCCGCCATGACACGTGACGTCATCCACTAAATATAGTAACACTATTACAATAAACGTAATGGCGACCGCAGTAAATTCCATGGCGAATATATTACACGTACGTTTTTTTTAGAACTAGTGAGATATCCTTGCACGTCTTTCTTTCGATAACAGTTTAGTTGAATGTTATCTTTATATTTTATTAATATCACAGATGTCAATAAATGGATTTCTTGCCGAATAGTGTTAACAGCTTTCTCTTACAGTGCAAGTGTATGCTTTCTTTCCCAGTGTCAAGATATTCTTTTATAACTTCGCCAGCTTCGATTCTGTAAAAACAGTTTCAAACATTAATTCTGCAAATTTATGTTGCTTATTTTTCTACAAATTGATCAAGTTTTCTTTAAATGTATCCAAGTTTCACCAAATATATAATGAGCCGTATTTTTATTTAATTTAGACTGATCATTTTTTAATTGCAGAGAGGAGAGACGATGCTGACACTTTAGCAAATGTTCAAGATTATCATTATTATATATTCTTAGTTTGACCTAGAAGACTGACGTAACAGATTGGTGTCTGCGTTTACCATAAAAATGTGACGAAGTTCATGTTAACCACGTAAATATTGTCACAGCAGTAAAACAATGGACTGAGTAAGTGGCGCACACATATCAATCAAGTACGAACCTAAATTACTGTACTACACAAAACTTCTTGCAGGAACGTTTTCTGTATATTTTAATATACAACACATTCCAAATATATTTATTCGGAAATTAAACATACAAAAACATGTTTTTAGCCTACAACAATAACATAAAATATAAAGATAGAGACAACATGAGAATTTAACCATATTAAATAAATAAACATACAATTACATTCATTACGTGGTCCCGCTGTAGCACTACGGGGTCGTATGACATGCTTGGTACATTTAATAACAAGGTCCGGACTTCGCGTTGTGATTTCCATAATTTATTGGTACATATAAAACAGTCCGAACAATTACACATTCATAAGTTATATATATGACATATTGACCAAATACATTTAAAGCAAAGAAAAACACTGCACATAGATTAAAAATAAATATACAGCTGTAAAATGTAAAAATTATGCTTATTTTTCATTTGCAGTGATTTTCTTTGCTTTAAAAGGCATTTTGTCAATATGCCATATATATATGGTAAAAAGGCGCGATAACGTCATCTTTCTAAGATGGCCGCCTCCATTTATGTTTCTTTGAACATTTTCAATAGGTCATATCTCCTTTATTTTTCATTACATTTTGATAATTCTTTCAGCTTTTTTCAAGTGTTTCAGAGCCCTTTAATCAAGCTTGTTTGAAAATTGTGCATCAACCCCTTTAATAAAAAAAGTTTCCTCTCTCATTTCCTTTAAAACTGTATCGTCGGAGCAAACGCTATTTAGGCAGTGACCTCGATTACCGTTTCTGAATTTATCGGGCAACATCATTTTTTAAAAAGTAAACTATCGTGTCAAAACCACAAATTTATGATTATATATGACAGTTGTATTCATTACAAAACATATAACTAGAAATAAAATTCCATTACGTGGTCAGAGTATCAACTTTCGTAGCCCATACAACCCTTTCTCCAAGAAGCGAAAACGGGGTTGGCTGGGGCATGAAATAAAAGTTACCTTAATTTCGGCTTTAAAAGTTTGCATATTGTAAAATTAAAACATCTAATAGGTAATTTTAAACATGTTATCGCATTTATTCAGTAAGAACGTTTTAAAACGTGATTTATTGTCGAAATATCCGTTATAAATTCTTCTAATATACGCTTTCCGATCGCTTATGGAATTAAGGCGGGACCACGTAATGATAAATAGCCTCACGATATATTATAATAATTAATCTCTCTTTTTTTTCTCTCTTTTTCTTCTTTTTTAAATAATTGCATGCGATACAGACCCCATCATTATGTCTACAATATCATTAATAAATAAAATGTCACCAATACTGCAATGATTGTTCATTAATAAACATATTGTGTTCATTATCAAACATACATTGTTCATTGTTAAACTTAATATGCTCATTATTAAAGAAAATGAGTTCATTATTAAACATAATGCGTTCATTATTAAACATAATGCGTTCATTATTAAACATAATGCGTTCATTATTAAATATACGGTGTTCAATATTTAACATTCGATGATCAATATAAACATACAGTGTTTGTTATTAGTTATTAGTAATGGATTCATTATTAACATAATATGTGCATTAATAATCATAATGAATTCATTATTAAACAGTAGGTGTTAATTATTAAACATACTATATTGATTATTAAACATAATGTGTTCATTATTAAACATACAGTGGTCATTATTAAACATAGTGTATTCATTATTAAACATACATACATATATAAAACATACTCATTTTATTATTAATTAACATAATTTGTTTATTATTAAACATACGCTGTTCAATATTAAACATACATGCAGTATTTGTTATTTAACAGCATGTGTTCATTAATACAAATGCAGGATCCAAGAAGGTGGATTCACATCAACAGTCAACTTCCATTCCCTTATACACTGCCATATTTTCCAAACATGCATGTCATATGCTTGTTATATGATTCTCACTGGATACAGATTGTATGATACTTGTATACAAAGAACATGGTTCTTATATAAAGCCTTTTATTTGTAAAACTCAAATAAGTATGATTTGAGAATTATGTAAATGTAGCCACCGACCTATGTTGTTCATGAAAATTATATGAAAAAAATGCGTTTGTTTTAACAATAAATCATTTGCCATTTTATTTCATTAAATATGTTCTCAGCATACGAATACATCTGGTTCAAAATCGTTATCGTTACTTATTGATTGGTGTTAACGGCAATCTTGACCTATGTTGTCATGAAAATTATATGAAAAAAAATGCGTTTGTTTTAACAATAAATCATTTACCATTTTATTCTCCGATGGAAATGGAGAAACTCCTTTTATAGCATATTGCCTTTTACATCATAGTGACAATTATGTGCGGCTCTTTTTATAAAAGAACCAAATCAGATCTTATTGCCGGAGTCTCAAGCCTCCGGCTATATTTAGGACTCAGAAAGCTGTTATTTGGGGTTGGACTGTGTATAACGCAGTCAAATTGGTAATACAGGTATGAAAGCACTAATTATTTCCCCCATAGACACCAATGTTAAAGTGTCACATATTAATGATTTGCTGCAAATTCAACTCAAGTATGGATAATGCAGCAGTGTAATGTTCATATAGAAAACTATTTTTCCACTTGAAAAATCACCAGAAAACGTGGGATCACAAGACATGTAAGAAAGTTCTTGTTTGTTTACTAAACAGGTCAAGGGTACAGCTGTTTTTATTGATCGACTGTTTTTATTGCTCACAAAGTGTAAGCATAGGGTCGAAATTTCGAAAATGTTCATCAGTGATCCAGTAAAACCTATTAATACGCTTCTTATACATATAACCACAAAATCGAATAGAAATGGGCAGTTTTCCCCTACTTATAATGCCCATTTCCATCGAAAAAGGAGGGATTACTTTTTATTATAGGAACTACATTCGACTATTTTATGAATCTTCTACTACTTGAATTACGTATCAAGTTCAGGGATACAGTCTATAAATATGTTCTCAGCATACGAATACATCTGGTTCAAAATCGTTATCGTTACTTATTGATTGGTGTTAACGGCAATCTTGATTTTTTAAAAGCTCGCGGCGCCCCGTTAGTTTTTCTACATAACTTGCATTTGTTCAATAATTAATATTAATTATAAGAATAATATAAAGGTAATGTGTTTGAATATTACTGCTTGTGTGTAAAGCTATATATGTATCTTTTTGTGGTTGCTGTCTGATTTTAAAATAAGCAACACCTCCTCAATCATTAAACGGAGTTGATGAAACTTTATTTGTTTGTATGGTGTTTTTACGTCATTATCAACACATGTAAGGTTATATATGACGGTCGATTTTTTTGTGGTGGAGGCAGACCAACCACTTTTCCTGAGTGGAACTCGAGCTCCCAGTGGGATTCGAACCCGCAGAGGTGGGAAGATGAAACTTAAACTGAAGCATCTTCTAAAGAGTTTGAATAGAGCTGCTCCACAGCTACTTATTCTCATGAACTACTGATCAGATTTCAATAATAAAACCATCTAACTTTAAACCCTTTCTTCTAATGTTAATTTGCATTGCTAAAAACTGAGATTACCTTCACAGACGCGAATCTTTCAATCCAATTGCTATTATATTATCATTAAGTTGTCTTTTTGTTTATAACTATGATGATTTACCAATTCTTCATATTATAACCATGATATTTTCCCAATTCCTCACATTCTAATCATGAAACAACATGCTGTTTAGTGATCCATTACACATACTGTTTCACTGAGATGTCTATCTTATTCTTATTATAACATTATACAACACAGATGCCAAAATTAAAAACATGTTCATTTTGTCTCGTGATGAAAAGTTCATCTAGTGCTCAAATCTTTCATGATAAATGTGTTTAGATGGTTGACAATTACAAATAACGTCTACACATTGTTCGTTTATTTTTATCATATTTATTCCCCTTATTGTTTTCTTATGTACTTATATTTTTCTTATGTAACTGTTCTGACCGGCTTGTGATACTTTGTATCATTGTTTTCTTGTACTTAAGTTAGAACACCCTCGCCCATAGGAAGCTGATGACATGTAAATGTCATGGTTTTGACTCGGAAGTGAAAGGAGATCGCAACCATACATAATATTCATTTCCGAAATTCATTTTCATCTCCAGTATTGTAAATGTTGGACATCAATATTCCTCAATCGTGAAAACTCGGCCAATCCCGTCATTCTTCGGGATCACGCCGCGTGTGTATATCGACGCTTCGGTATGTTCAAAATCTTGATATTTTGATCGCCGAAAGGCAACGGCACAGAAAATAATGCACTGTTGTTTAGCTGGTTGCTATGTAAACAATATGGCCGTTAGCCACACGTGTTGGTGTATAATTTGCGTTGCATGTTTGTTATTTTACAATACAGATAAAGGTTTTATCAGTGCTTTCATGTAAACAAACTATAGCAGGAGCAATCGGTTACATGTCATTGCATAATTTGGATGATAACTTTGATTTTGAATGTAAATTTGTTTTGGTGGAAATCTAATGACGTAACTTATATGGTAATCTTCGAATTACATTCGAGTTATGCTACGAAGCAGTGTACGAGATGTTGCAAATGCAACATTCCCCATTCCATCACGACCTATGCCTTAAAGCACCATTACAGAGCATATAACGAAAATCCTGCAATCTTATTGGTTGACGTTCAAAGATATAAGGTCATGTGACTCAAAATATAAAGTCATGTGGTGTAGTGGTTATAGCGTCTGCCTTGCATTCGGGAGGTCGTGGGTTCGAGTCCCCTGACCGCGTCATATCAAAGACTTTAAAAATGGAGTAGTCACTTGTAACCCTTGCATGACGAGCAAATAATGGGTAGTGCTACTACTGATTGACCAGTGTCAGAGTAATATGACTGGCGAGTGTGGGGGTATCATGTCTACTACGGCGTGGTATTCCAGTGTGGCAGCACTATAAAGAAACCATTGAGTTCGCTGCCTCAAGTAGATATATCATTACATCACACAACAACACACAGATAAAAGTCCAGACATTGTGCCTATAATCGTCGGGTAGGACGCCTGTCGTAGGTGGAGGGACTATAATCCTTAGAAATACACACACACACAAACAGGCAAATTGTTGTAATTTAGTTTTGTTATTGTCAAAAACAATAATATGCGTCAGCAAATGGTTAGCCAGTATTGAAATGTTGACCATTGCGACAATATATCAGTCGTTTAACGATCACAGTTCTGTTTAACGACTCGGCTAATGCGTCGCCATTAAACAAAATGTGTGACCATTTAACGTCCATCATTCATTAGACATCTAATAGGCTGTATTACGTCTCAGATGTATTCAGCTCGATTTATTAATTGGATACACAAACAATAGTAATAGTATATACCCAAGACAATAAATGACAAAAAAACGGTAAGAAGTTTTTAAAGGTTGATTGTGACATGCGCTAGTAGGTGTGAAGTTGGTTACGTAGCATGTGCGTTTGGATTTTGATTCATCGAACTGGTTAAGGAATGTCCTTAAGATCAAAAAGATACACGCAGCAGGTAGTATCCCGAATGTTTATTTAACATAGTGTAAACTGTGGTCCAGCTGGATATCGGTATCACTTTGCACTTGTTAACCGAAAAAAAATAATACTGTAACAGTCATACACGATAAGGCCATTCAGTCTATTGTATTGCATTCATTCAACGTACTCGTATTGTATCAATCTCCACGCAGAGTTATCGTTCCTTGCACTCACATATATCTCTGCTAACTACTAAATTACACGATTTTGGTAAAAACCTGTTAAACTGGAATATGTTTGCCTGAAACTTATTTATTTCTTGTGTGAATATAATTTTCAGAATATCTGCAAATTAGATGTTGCAAGATTTGAAATAATGCATGAAAACAATTTAGTTTTAATCGGGACTATTTTACTACAAAAATAATACGTAATATGTCTCCTCAATCGAAACGCATATGTAAACATTTCAAACCGAAGCTCGATAGCAGAAAATTACTAAAAAAAAACCTCATAGAAATAGAAATTGAAATTATTTAATATAAGTCTATATTTTATCTTTGCAGATCACGCAAAAGGATTTATTATAAACATCGTCATAACATTTTTTGAATAATCACGTGACCTAACCGTTCGCTCTACTTCCTTTGACGTTGACAGAGTCAAATGAGGAAGGAGTGTACTCTGGGTAGAGATTGGTATTGTATGTCAAAGCATTACGCTTTCTGTGTTGTATTCTTCAATGTATTGTATTTTAATAAGATTCAGTTTTCTGTATTGTATTTATTCAATACACTGCATAGCATTCAGTTTCTGTATTGTATTCATTCAATGCATTTGCATGGTATTCAGTTTCTGTATTGTATTCATTCAATGCATTGCATTGTATAGCATTCAGTTTTCTGTTTTGTATTCGTTCAATGCACTGCATAGCATTCATTTTTCTGTATTGTATTCATTCAATGCATTTGCATGGTATTCAGTTTTCTGTATTGTATTCTTTCAATGCAGTGCACTGCATAGTATTCATTCAATGTATTGTATTTTATACCATTCAGTTTTCTATATTGTATTCATTCAATGTATTGCATTGCATAGCATTCAATCTATTGTAATGTATTCATTCTGACTTACATTACATATCATTCATTCTACTGTAGTGTATTAATTCAATGCAGTGCATCGCATAGCATTCAGTTTTCTGTATTGTATTCATTCAATGACTGTGAAGTTAGGTGCCAGTTCGCATTTATTCTCCTAATAATGATTATTGTGATGTATGTTAACAATAAAAAGTATCATATAAACAACAAGGCGGACATTTTATATCAAATTTTATTCGAATTGCGAACTGGCAACTGGCTGCCAGTCGCAATTCGGGCCAAATGGCAACTGGCTAAACTAACTATGTTCTGAGGACTGTTGTTTATGATTCCAAAAGAAAACATTATTAAATGAATTATTCTAAAGAAAAAGTCATAATTATCGATAAAACGAACATGTTGTTATATTTGAAATACAATTGCGAACTGCGAACTGGCAACTGGCTAAACTGACAATGCTGAAGGGACTACTGTTCATCATTCCAATAGAAAACAATATCAAAAGAATAACGAACTGCGAATTACTTAAATGACTTGGCAGAAGCCAGAGCAACAAGAGAATATAAAACATGTACATAATATGGCATGCATTCATTACACTTAGACTAAGTAACACAGGCCAAGTTAAAACATGTTTTTTTTGTGTGTTTAACCTCATTTTTCAGCACATGTTAGACTATGTATGACGGTCGATCTTTTTGTGGTGTAGATAGGTCACCCACTTATTCCAGGGTAGAACGAGTACTGTATACCTCCCGCCATCAGTAAGAAATGACAGCTACTTAAAAATTGAGCCCCCAGTGGGATTCGAACCTGCAACGGTGAGAGGCGAAAAGGTTTACAACGCAACGTCGTTAACACCTCGACCACGGAGGTGCATTTCAAGGTAAAAGAAGGACCATCCCTTGTGTACATTTATTTATTTGTGTGTATGCACTGTTTAATATTTTTAAACACGTTTTTGAATATATGTTTATAGATTACAAACATGTTCTAGACGACAACCGTATACTGTTAAAGTCGGAACAAAAAGGTTCTGTTTAGTAATGGAATATCGTGCATTTGTTTTTATGATGATATATCATTGCCGTATATTATATGCGCTGTTGGTTCAATATCTCTAAATATTGCAGACTTTATCTTATTTATTTTAATTAAAATTTGATTGATCTTTGTATTAATTTATAATCGCAAGTGTTCACTTAAAGGGCTCGTCTCCACGTGCTTGCAATTATAACTATCATTCATTTTGAGCTTTGTATATCACTAAGCCCGACATGTATATACATACATGTATATCGGTGGTACATTCTCAAATACTTCTGTTTTCTTACTTTAAATTTCGAATAGGTGGTTCCACTGCTCCGGCTTTTAATGATTTTGAGTATTGGTTAATTACCTTTAGAATATGTTGTCTGCTTTTTTATTTAGTATTTTGACAGTTGTGATACACACTGGCTTCATAACCTCTGCTGCCAACCAAATTCTCTTTTGTTTTATTTCGCCCATTGTTTTCTCGTTTATGGCAAAGCATTTTGTTAGAAACTGGGACCTTACGCCGCTGGCCATGGAATGGTATGAAAATACCTCATTGAAAGTTCCGTATGTTCACCGTCAGATGATAGATAGATAGATACTTTTATTGACTTAAACTATTACAGTTTTTCATCATTACAAATGTATGACAACACACGTAACAGATTTTAACATTGCATATACAACAAAATAATCATTACGTTTTCTTTGCTTCATACATATTTAAACAAAAAAATACAAATATTATGGTATTTCAATGATAAAGAGGATGTTCTGAAATAAGATATCTAGTTATGTTTAGTCTTGGATGTAACAAGCCTTAACACAAGCGCATCGGAAATAAATTTACTTAAACTAAGAATAATATATTTGTTTAATGACTGCAACAATTCCACAAATTTAAACATACTTGGTCTAGTTGTGTAATATTTAGGAATATATTTGTTTCTAATGTTAGAGTAAGTAGTACAGATCAAAATAAAATGGTACTCGTCTTCAATATCGTAAGTGTTACATATTTCGCACACTCTTTCGTTTCTCTCTGTTCTCCCGCTAGAGTATCTCCCTGTTTCTATTCTTGAACAATGAGCGGATAGTCTTATTTTTGTTATACCACTTCTTAATTGTTTGGAGCATACTGTTTCTAGATATGTTTCAAAATCAAAATGTTCTTTCACCACCTTATAGAGCGTTAAAACTCTACTGCCTTCTGTATCAAATCATATGCATACTTTCTTCGGGATGGCTCAAATGGTCATACTATTGACATTTATATATTGAGTTCTTCTCAACCCGGGGCTAGAGGACGCGAACGGTAGCAAGCATTTTTCACTACCGTTCATGAACAGTCTCAATCAAACAGAGACTGCAATATTTTTTGTATTTGTCGTGTTAGGCCAGACCTATAGCTACGCTGAGGCCCACCGAGGCAGCTGCCTCGGTAACAACTGCCTCGGTAACATTTTGGGAAGGTATCAAACCTTGAAGTAGGCATTCTAATGGAATATCAAATACAATCACTAAATTAGACTTGTAATATATTTGTCTGACTTAAAACTGAAAATCAGTCCCGGGAATGCACTAAAATGCAGAAAATCACATGGAGAAATCAACCTATTTTCCGGGTTACATGTCCTCCAATCCCGCTTGGAAGGGATTTGCCTCGGTTAAATTTCTAGGCTGGCTACGATTTTCCAAATTTCTCATTTCATGCTCATTTCACATCGACTTATGTCACGCATAATTACGATCCATTAAAGTAATGTTTTTTTACCTTATGAACTTCTTGCCACCTAATCAATCATCCTTAAGTTAAACCTCAAAGTCCTTTGGATTTGTACGACTTATTTTAATTTGCAAATATAAAAAATAATTGATTTCTTTGCAAATGAAAAGGTATGTCATGATGACCTGCAACTTTAGGTACGTTTGAGGTTTAAGTAAAGAAAATGCATGCGAGTCTGCTTATGTGTAAAACATGAATAATGTAGTAAACAACTTGGTTTATTTCCTTTCTGGAATGAGTGAAAATGCATTGTTTTCATCAATTACGTTAATTAGCGTGTAGGGTTAGAGGATGACTTACATCAATCAATTTACATCAATCAATTTACATCAATCAATTACATCAATCAAATAATGTGTAATATCCACGTTTCATTTTATACAAAATGAGAGTGAAAGAGAAAACAGACCGAAAAAGATCCGATAGACAATAGCAAGGTTGCCTTGTATCATATTTACATACTGGGAAATAATCGCACAAACAATTAATTAAATTATTAAAATATACGTTAACAATAAATAATATATCATTATTTACAGTATAGTAACACTCTTCTTTGTTTTAAAATAGTATGGCAGGCTTTGGCAGTATATTTGAATAATTCAAATTTATCTGAAACGAAACATAGTTTTTCATTGTCAGACATTAAGGTAAAGTGTCTGTTATAAAGAACTGTCAAAGTTGCAAAATGAGCACTCATGGAAATGATGGTGGAGTTTTGTTCCTTGAAGTTTTAAAATTAAATTCCTTAAATTATATTGTACAAATTCCCTTTTGTTTTATTTAATATACTAGATTTGCATCTTATATTATACGTCGTTTTCCCTACCGCCTCAATTAGAACATTGGTTGTGGGTGGGAGGAGGTGAGTGCGTGCTTGGGTACATGCGTGAGTGAATAGGGAATGGCCTCAAATAAGAAATATTTTTAAAAATAAAAGGGGTGTATAGGGTAAGGGAGAAGGGGAAGCCTTTAATCTCAATTACAAAGTCATTGAATTGTTTTTGGGCCGGCGGAGCGGGGATGTTTGGCGTCAAGTACGATTTTTTGTTTAAAAATTGGTTGTTGATGTTGGCGTGCAGGAAGTCGGTGGGTGGGTGCAGTGATGAGGTGGGAAGAGTGGGGATGGTGAATAGGGCTAAAATGGGAAATCGTTAAAACTGTAGGCTTGGGCGGGTATTTTAAATACTATCAATGAACACCACATGCTATAATTTCATTACGTGAATTAATTATGGCAGATTTAGAATTCCATTCAGATTCGTTAGTTACAGTTCCCCGGTCATGTTTTGTTTCATGAACATGTTTATGTTTATTTAAATCAAAATCAATACGCAACAATAGATATTTACAATTCACACATTGCAATATCTGTGAAAAGCGAGAATAAGATTTTATTTGTCGACGTAGAAAACTTTAAACGGGTAAATTAGTCCACAGGTAAATGTATTTATTTTATGATATGCAATGAAATACTGTATTTTATCAGTGAAATAAAAGTGTTATTCCACACTGTGGAATATAGAGTTTATTCCACAGTAGCTGCCGGGACTACTTTTAAATGTACAACTGACACAGATGCACAGTAAAATGGTTCACAAGATATTCCTACGCAAATGTAAACATGCCGAGAGAAAAACACTGCGAATTGTACATTCTATTCAAACAATGATTTGAAATTGATTTTAAAGTTAAAAGGAAATGATTGCCAATATATAATATATTAAACAAATTGTTCTATTTGGGTATAAATAAAATATCTAAGGACTTTTTTTTGTAGTCGCGCAAAAAATGTGTAAAGCAGCTTAGTTATTGAAATTGCCTCCCGTGTTGTTCTACCGCAGTTTCCCGAAAAAATTGTTTGCAAAATCATAAAATAAAAAGACAATTTGTTGTTTTGTCGTGAAAAATATCCTCTATTTATTAATTATCTGGCAATAGTTGTGCAGCTATGCAATTCAGATTTACCTCATTACCCCGTGCAGTCACGATGTGGTAAAAGTAATACATAATACTTATGTTTACATACAACTTAGTAGCGGTTTTAATATATGTTTCTCTCCGGGACTATCAATACATGTTCATATGATGTTGAAGAGTAAAATTTGTTAATTGATAATACTATTCAAAGGGTGGTCATTCAGCTTTAATAGGCCCATGTCATGATTATACACATATACATGTAAAGACGTACATGTAAAACAAAGTATATGTAAAGGCAAGCTACATAAACTTAACAACATATAAAAGGAATAACCCTCAAATAATGCCAGAATCACACATCAAAACTCTATCCAGGTGTTCAGGTCATACGATAATGTATATGCGCCGATTTTTTTTCACGGGTTCACAAAATACAAGTGATTGGATAGATGTAAAACGAATTATGAGTTGGTAACTCTAAATTCGACGTTCCGCTTTTGGGTTATTGTCTTGACTGGTTAAAGCCGTTTATATTGTATATCTTCAAAATATTTGTTAGTAATATAACTCGTACTTCAGTGCATGTGTTGTTAACTTTGCCTGTTGATTATGATGGCTGATTGTGCCATCTCATCTTTTCGTTTTCCCGACGGTCGTTTTGACTACTAGTATTTGTCGTCTTTTCGCCCGGCGTTATTTCGCTCGGCGTTATTTCCAGGCGAAAAGACGAAAAGACGAGATGGCACAAATCAGCCACCATAGTTGATGGAAGGATAGGAACTAATAGTATTTGTCGTCTTTTCTCCCGGCGTTATTTCGCTCGGCGTTATTTCCAGGCGAAAAGACGAAAAGACGAGATGGCACAAATCAGCCACCATAGTTGATGGCAGGATAGGAACTACTAGTATTTGTCGTCTTTTCGCCCGGCGTTATTTCGCTCGGCGTTATTTCTAGGCGAGAAAACGAAAAGACGAGATGGTACAAATCAGCCACCATAGTTGCTGGAGGGATAGGGACTTTAAATATGCAATTATAACGTTCATTTTTATCAGTGGTTGAACATCCGCTGTATATTTGTTTTTGTTTCTAATGTTGCACAGAGAAGGCTACTAAAATATTAATATATATATTTAACTGTTATGATTGATGTAATAATAATTAACTAGCATGGCGTGCCTGAACATGCACGTATATAATGATATATAGTATATAGCAAGCTAAACATCTACATCTATTTATCACATATATAGACATGTATTCAGACATTATGTATAAATCAAGAAAAAAACTAATTATACACAATGTAGAACATCATAGACAAGACAAATTACATTTGCATCATAGACGTGCAATCACAAAATTTTGATGTGGCGATGCACCCATACGTTTAGAAACAGGTAGATACGAAAACTGACCTGTTAATTTGCGCACATGTTTAAACTGTACAAATGAAGTTGAAGATGAAGTACACGTCTTACTTTAATGCCCATTATATGAGGAATTGCGCTTTGAAATGTTCTAAATGCAATTCTTTATAACAGACACTTTACCTTAATGTCTGACAATGAAAAACTATGTTTCCTTTCAGATAACCTTGAATTATTCAAATATACTGCCAAAGCCTGCCATACTATTTTAAAACAAAGAAGATTGTAACTGTACCGTAAATAATGATATATTGTTTTATCTTTAAAGATATGCTAGTTTTATAATTATTTAGCGTCCATAGTTATTCAGTAGTTTAATGATTTGATTTCCAAATATTCCAACGCATTCGAACCCGCAGCCCTAGACACCAACCACAACACAGCGCCTCGCCCAATAGCAGCCTCCTTAGCCCACTCGGCCACCTAGTCGACCTAAACAAATTTATTTTGAAAACCGGATGATACTTAATGCCTTACTCTTGAACGCGTCAGATATCTTCGGATTTTTCCGTCAAATAACGACAACCATAGCGTATATTGATACGTTTACATGGTTAGGGCACATATATTTAGCATTTTTAAAACGCTTTTATAAGGTAGGTTTCTGCTCTCCTGAACAACTTTTTCATGAATTCAGTATTTTATAACCTATTTTCCTTTTATTGCAGCTGATAAAAACGTTATTTGCATGTACATGGAAAGAAATGTTAGATTAACTATGGATGCTTAACCTTGAAATCTGTATAAAGTGTACAACTGGGATATTGTTATGACATTAGTCATATCATTTATAACTGATCGTCTCTTATACCTAATAATATGCACGTTCATCATTATCATTTAAAAATGTAAAGTTGCTTAGTTTCCAAAAAGACAAAAACAATTTTTTTATCTACATCTCAAACAAACTTCAAAAGCGTACTTAATAAAAGAAAAATACACTCACGTACAATTAGGCCATAAATTAAAAGTATGTGTGTTTACTCGAACACGACATGCCCAAAATAATCGGATCGAATCCAAACAGTTTTTTCTCTTCATCTTTATTCTTTTTGTTTACCAATTGTTTTAGTAAGGAAATGTATGCACAAAGTAAGGATTTTTAAAAAAAACAAAAATGTTTTTCCTATCTAACCATCTGAAAAAAGTGTAAAGATTTGTTTGGGCAAACTAAGATATGTTTAAGTGCGTCCTTATAAATTAAATCAAATTACTAATTAAAGTTAGCCACGACAATTTATTCTGGCAAAACATCAGTATAAGTTTTAATTAACAATAAATACGTTTAAATTTTGTGTTTTAATTACTTTGTAAAATTGACAAACAAATATTTAATAGCAGTGTTTAGAATTTAGTGTTCACCATTCTATATTTTCGATATACCACTAGTTATATAAGTATGCAAATAAGCCTAGTATGCGCTGTCAAAAAAATTGATAATGACTATGATCCAATTCCCTCGGTTTCGCAGGCAAAATGCAATAAAAGTCGATATTTGAGTTATGTGATAAATATAATCTAACATTCGTTCTTATTCATTATAATACATTTAATAATGAATGAGTAAGATCATCTTGTGTTATTCCACTCCCACACAGTAAGTTATGTGATAAATAATATTAACTCTTTCCAAAATACCAAATGCCAAATCGGTTTGTGGTGTACGTTTTACTTTCAACATAGGTTTACAAATAAATGTGTCATTATTGTTTTCTTTATAAAATAACATTGAACTGAATTCAATGGATTTTATAGTCGCACCAAAAGCTATGTTCATATGGCGACTTTCTAGCTTTCACTGGTGCCCCTTTGGTGCCCGCAAGCTAGCTTCATAGCTTCGTCGCATTAAAAATCCTATGCCCATGATGGATCGAACTCATAGCGGTGAGGGGCAAGTGATTTCAAATCACAGACTCTAACCACTCGCCGCATATAAAATAAAATAAAATAAAAGATAAAGACGACTTCATTAATAAAAATTCAGCTGGCAATATATTCTTCTTTTGTTTTAGATCAATATCACACCCATCGTTGGAACCATCGTTAGATTGATTACGTTATATTCAATCAAACGTGTGTTCCGACGATGTATCTTACGGAGACTGCCATACAGGGAATAGCTCCGCCCATATCTATGAGAGTATAAGCTCGGAGAATCAGACAAGAGGTGCAAGGTGGTAAGTTTGCATACACTTTGAGAGGTAAACTCTGGCTACACAAATGACACATAGTAGGTTATCATTACAAAATACTAGATCGGCATTATATCCTTATATTTTGTCAGTCGTATGCATGCAAATGGGGTAATAAATGATTTTGCTATTGAAATTCGGAGTTTCTTTAAGCAGGCATTGCGTTGTTCCCAGAAATCTCGCCGAAAATGCGACCTGTATTCGTGGCGCATATTTCACCTACTTTAAAAAGGAGCGAGGCTTATCTCTGTGGTAGGTACAGAATGTAAAAACATTATTCCTATGGTTCTCATAATATTAAACAACAGTAAACCATGTTGCGTAGAAGATCTAAAAGCAATATATTCCAAATGTGTATGCATTCAAAATGTACATTTTGGCTTTTTATTTTGTTCTTCGTTTTGAAACTTACTTTAAAATGAAAGGTTCAACGCGATACGCACATACATGCAAACCGACGGTGTACCGTCTCACAGAAATGTGATACGCTCTCACAGATATGTGATACGCTCTCACAGAAACACTTCAAAATACGTCAGAAACGAATAGAACTCACCATATTGCTATGTCAATTCAGAATATCTTTGTAAAGTCTTGATGTTTACAGAAGTGGTTTTCACACATGTTCCAAAACAAAAATTCATTAGTTTGCTTCGGTAATATTAAAAAAATAAAATAAAATAAAAATACCTAAAAATAAAGTTGAATGTTTATTTAATCACTGAAAACATGTTTCCCAACTAGGTAAATCTCGAACTGCTTCGGGTGAACTCTTCATTTAAATGCAATTGATTGCCAAACATTCGTAAAGGCTATGCAGGTGTCTTAGTCAGAAGTAATTAATAAACAAATATAGATGTGTGTGTAGGTATGGTATCACGTTAAGGAAACTAGATAGGATTTATGTCGTACTAAAAGCATCATCCATTCAAATGAATGAATGAATGAATGAATGAATGAATGAATGAATGAATGAATGAAAGAATGAATGAATGAATGAATGAATGAATGAATGAATGAATGAATGAATGAATGAATGAATGAATGAATGAATGAATGAACAAACGATTTGTTTGTTTGTTTGTTTCTATGGTGTTTTACGTCATTTTCCACACATGTGACGGTCGACTTTTTTGTGGTGGCGGCAGACCACCCACTTTTCCTGGGTAGAATCAGTACTGTACACCTCCCGCCATCCCTAAGAATCGACACTTTCTCATTTACAAGTCGAGCTCCCATTGGGATTCGAACCCGCAGCGGTGAGAGGCGAAGGTTTACAACGAAACGTCGTTAACCATTTGGCCACGGAGACGCTGAATAAACAAACGAACGAACGAACGAACGAACGAACGAACGAACGAACGAACGAACGAACGAACGAATCAATCAATCAATCAATCAATGAACTGAAATAAAATGTATGAATGAATGAGCGAACGAAAGAACTAACGAACAAAAGAGCACAAACCGAAACAAAATACGAACGCACTCTTCAGGTTTAGTATTGTTTAGAAATGTTCAAATAAATTATTTCTGAATTACATTGACACAAAACACACTGATTGAGCCATAAACCACCAAAAGAAAATACACCGAACATATAAAAAAGAAATATAGAAGTTATCTTAAAACTATTTTTACGTTTGCGGATTAGCTATTTTAAACTTGGCGGTAAAAAAAATGCAATGCATTGCAGCTGGAGGGTCAATTGTAAAGATTGCCAAGGTGATCCGAATGATATTTTTTTATAACCAGAAGTATGTGACATGATAAAACCAGTTATAATTTATAACTATTAATTATTGTGCGGTATTAAAAGAAACTGTTAATATACCATCTATAGGTAATTCACGTTTTAAATTGATCATGTCATAGATTTTTATTTCTAAAAACAAATTTAGCCTCAAACTCTGATATCCTGCCATTAAACGTGCACTATACTGCCTTGAGGACATGCACTCATGTAATACCCTCTATGCACGTATACAACAACAAAAATTGAACGTCTTTGAAGGTTTCAATTTATTTTTTGTTTTGTTGTCATTAGATGTTATACAAGGAGATACAATTTTGAATTGTGGTCTCATTTTCAAAACTTGCGTGACAGACAGCAATATGCAAAAGGCAATAAAGTCAAATTGGCATAATTGTATTAATTAATGATATAATTATACTAATATATTACGAAGTGATACATCATAATATAAACCAAATAAAATAGTGTACACATATGACCCAGAAACGTGCATAATTTTAACATTTAAAAGAAACCTAACTCGGGAATTTCCGCTATATAGTGTATGTACAATATGCTGCTGTTAATCGAATGGTACATGGCTACGTAAGACCTTTCCTTTCGGAAAAAAATACTAAAACAACACATAACGTAGCAAATAGTATTCCTTCAAAGTATCATTACTGACAGATTCCGCGCTTGGCATGTGAGCAAAGTTAGGTTGCACAATTTTGCAAACTCTTTAAAAGAGAAATTTCAACAGTTATGAATTTCTTGTTACAAAGAATACTGTGATTAAAATGCCTACAACATCCCAGTTGTGTCCTTTCTCTAACTAACTGCAACTTTTTCAATCTCTACCCAGAGTTGTCGTTCCTTGCATACACATACACCTCTGTTAACGTCTCATCAACTGCCACCCAGAGTTGTCTTTCCTTGCATACACATACACCTCTGTTAACGTCTCATCAACTGCCGAGAGTCTTGGTAAACGATGAAAAACGATGGAAATGCAAAACTTCTTGATTGCACTAATATCTTTCTGAATTAACTTTATATAAAATGCTTAAATTACAAAAGAAAACAATTTTTTCGGCATGAATGTTTTAAATATACAGTAAATTATGATCAGAATTATATTGCGGTAGAATAAAGGTTTGTACTTTGGCATTTCACTCCGCCGTCAAAACATTCAAATAGGCACCACCAAATCGTCCCCATAGGGTTACGGTACAATAGGATTATTACTAGATTAGCGTGTTCTGGAAGCGGAGCCTCGAGTGTGATCCTTGATCTGGCATTTACCTCCGCCTCTCATGAGATCCTTGATCTGGCATTTACCTACGAGAGGTGATACACACGTCCAGAACACGCTACTCTATTAATGATCCTTTTATTATATACCTCCTACATATATGATTACAAATTAGAAATATTTACATTTCTATTGCATACGTATGCAATAAAGAAGGTTTCTATATGTTTCAAGGCCTTTTTTTTTTTATAAAGCGCAGAAGGGAAATGGGCGTATCTTAATATATTTGGGGGTGTAGCTACAGCTTACAAGTTAAAATTCATTGGTGTGACGTACTTGTTTTGTTTGTTTTGACGTAACGTCGTCTTGACGTTCTCGCGCAAATTGTTGTAAATGCGAGTATTATTAGGAATTTCTCTGTACTATTTTAAGTAGGATAGTGATACTGAATCTGTTTTTAGTAACATAGTGATACAGATTCAGAAAACCTTTAGAGGTGATACAGGTTTTTGTATTCCACTGTAAGAAAATGAAGGTACTATGTATATAATTAGTGATAGGTATATAATAAAGCATTTTGCTTAACAACACTTTCCAGTATCATATAGCTCTTTACAACATACATTAAATTAAATTACTAACTTAAAATATATATCAAAATGTAGAAAATAAGTCTTAAATAAATTTATTTCGACTGTTTACGTGTCAATCAGGAACCGATGATAGTTGGTGGTGTCACGGTGTTGAAGTTCTGTTCGCCATTTTGATATTTTAGCTATGGTCATGTGACAAATTATCATGACTGTGATCGCGGGCTACTTTCTTAGACGCTGACAGAGGTCAATGTCACGGCCTCTGTGAGAGATTGATATTTTCAATTTAAATACGTGATATTGTTGATTGGTATAAACGAACTTCAAATTTGATATTTTGTCAATATCTCTTTTTGTGTGATTTTAAGCAAAGTGAATCCAACATACATTATTCTGAAAGGAGATAATCACGTTTCCATTTAGTCAGTTTTAGAACCCAACGTTTCAATTAACGAAGTGAAACAGGATTTACATTGAACTCATTGTGTTGATTTATCGTTAAAGGGAGTACATCAGGCTTTTTCTAGAAATATCTTAAATTATAAAAATGTTCCAATTCATGATAAAACACTTATATCCATCAAATTATGATGTTCGAACCATATTGCTAAGGTTTAAACTTTGAATACACCATATAGCTAGGACGGAATCGGGCATAACATGCTGAAATTAACCCTGGTGCGTCACCTAGGATAGCACGTATTACTGTACAGAATTAATTTCCTTGTAACTAAGGGGTCATTTTTAGCATCATTCATTATGTTTAGGTGCTTTAAAATAGAAAATATCATTATTTGTCAATTTAAAGTCGGACCCCTAGACCCCTTTGAAAAGCCTGATGTACTCCCTTTAATAGTAAAACCTTCAGATTTGCAGACTATTACATGCTCACATTGTTTCACAATTCTGCACTACATAATAAAATGTTGTATCAACAAATCAGCAAAAATAATGGCATTAAAATAGCTAAGTTTGTGTGACTATATGTTGTGTATCTATCGGAACCATAACCGCTTTTCTCTCCAACGCCTGTTATTTCTCTGCCTACTGTCCATGTACTCACATCCTAGTTTACTGTAATAATATGAAGAATGACTAGTGTTGTTAATAGAGGATCTTACCTGAGTACTCATTCATTATTGAATTTATTAAACGATTTGACAAAAATGATATTATGCGACGCTCTTGCCGAGCATTATATCATTTTTGCTAACGAGTTTAATCAATTCAATAATGAATGAGAACGAATGTTTGTTAGATTCTATTTATCACATAACTCACATACCGGCTTTTATTGCATTTTGCTATGCTATGCTATCTACGTAATGCTATGCACTGATATGCTATGCTAGATCGTATGCACACATGACATCGAATCCTTCGCGTTAACAATGCACAATTTATGTGTAGTTTCCTGAGAACAAAAACAATGGTTAACTATATGTCCAGTTTGCCGTGACTCATATGATATCATGATAAACAAAAAAACATAACATCTCCCTGACAGTTGTGGCGATTTTATGACCTTCACTGTAGTAAACAGTACGCCTTAGTAAGTAAACATACGTAATGCTCTCCTCCCAATCAGGCCAACATGCTCTTTTTATCTTTATTTCTTGGTTATTCTGAAGGTCTTATGGTAGTGACCATAATGATTGTAGTACCACCCTGATGATAGTTATCATATGGCAGTGTCCATTGTAATTTAATACCTACCGAGAACGTATGGTAGTGACCATTGTAATTGAGTACCACTCCGGGGATGGTTGTCTTATGTAAGTAACCATTGTAATTTAGTACCATTCCGAGGATGGTTGTCGTATGGAAGTGACCATATTTAGTACCACTCCGGGGATGGTTGTCGTATAGAAGTGACCATTATAATTTAGTACCATTCCGAGGATGGTTGTCGTATGGAAGTGACCATATTTAGTACCACACTGATATAAAATCCTGCATTTCCGTTAATGGTCACTTATCAGAATGGTTTTCTATTCACCGAGGCTGCCGACAGGGAGACCCGCTCTCCCCATATATTTTTATCTTATGTGTTGAAATATTAGCTATACTGGTTAGGACAAATAAAGACATCACAGGAGTCAAAGTAGGGGACACTGAATATGTAATTTCTCAATATGCCGATGATACCTCCTTGGTATTAGATGGGGGGCTGGCGTGGCGCAGTCGGTAGCGCGGCGGATTTGTAACCGGAGGCCCCGGGTTCAATCCTCCGTGGTGCCACTGAGTTCCGTCGGTGTGTTCTTGGGCAAGACACTTTTCCTTAGCCTCGTCCGTCGGGCGGTCCCGTGTATCGGTCTATCCTCCGAGCACGTTAAAGAACCATAGTAATCTATTCGATAATAAGAGTAGGGCAGGTTCCCGGATTCCTATGTATCCTTTCCCTCTCGCTGGGGTGGCTCTAAATAACCTGTATTGTGTTGATGAGCCGTTAAACAACATTCAATTCAATTGGTATTAGATGGCACTGAAAAATCACTTAAATATGCCCTAATTGTTTTAAAATTCTATGCAGAAATATCAGGTCTTAATGTTAATGTTGATAAGAGTTATATGGTTTGGGGGAAAATAAAGGCTCAAAGGCTAAACTTTGTAAAGATGTAAATTTAAATTGGGATCAAGGAGACTTTGTGATCTTTGGTATCATAATGTCAACGAACCTGCATAGTCTAGTATTTTAAATTACGATAGAAAAATAAAAGAAATTAAATCATTACTACTGTCTTGGTCAAAAAGAATACTCACACCGATTGGAAAAATTACTGTCATAAAGAGCTTAGCTTTATCAAAATTAAACCATTTATTCTCATCTTTACCAAATCCAACTGACAGTCAGATTAAAATACTACAATGTGTTTTAATTTCCTATGGAATAATCACCCAGACAAAATAAAGATAACTGTTGTAACCCAAGATTATGAACATGTGGGATTAAGAATGATTAATAGTAAACAATTCATATATTCATTGAAACTAACATGGATTAGAAGATTCCTAGTTGGAGATAAAAAAATGTATAAAAATCCATAAACATATGTATCCATTTACGACTAAGATATTATTTCTGGGTAATGATTATGTAAAAAATAAATTGCAAAATATATGCAATCCCTTTTGGAAGGATGTATACACAAGTCTGGATACTCTATTAAATGTTAAACCACTGTCATGGAAACAATTTCTAACACAGCCGTTATGGTACAACAATAACATTAAGATCGGAAGATCAAGTGTATTTTATCAGAGATGGTATGACAAAGGTATTATATTTATTATTGATATAATGGGTAACAATGGTAATCTGCTTCCTTATAGATTATTTATAGAAAAGTTTAGCATACTTTCAAATTGTATAGAATATGAAGGTGTGACTGCGGCAATTAGGGAGTACCTTCAAAATCTAAATTTTGCACATCTGGCCATCAACCTAGAAAACCCTGTTTGCCCATTAGCAGTTTCTCTCATAACTGGAACAAAAAAGGACTTTCGCCCTATTTATGAAGTTTTAAATAAATCAGGTGTGCAGCCAACATCTATTGCAAAATGGGGTCAGTACGGTTTAAATATAGACAGAGATTGGAATAAACTATTTAAAATACCTTTCATTTGCACAAAAGATACAAAGTTACAATGGTTTCAAGTAAAAATGAATCACAGAATTACTGCCACAAACCTCCTTCTGACAAAAATGAAAATAAAAAATGACAATTCATGTAGTTTTTGCACTGATACTTCAGAAACCATTACTCATTTATTTTGGGAATGCAGATATTCAAAAACATTTTGGGATAATTTCAAGTTTACTTGCATAGAAAAGAATATACAAATTCAACCGGAATGGACTATGAAAATTAATATTTTTGGTTCCATTCAATATGACATTGTTTTAAATAAATTACTTCTACATGCAAAATACTTCATATATAAGTGCAAGTTAGATGGGAGATTGCCATTCTTTGAAATTTTAAACCACAAATTAATTACCTATATCATTCTGAAAAAATAAACGCTATTAAAAATAATCAATTGGAAAAATTTGAAAAGCCCTGGTTGGCATATAAAACCCTTTTACACTAATCAGATCCTTTTTTCGCTAAATGTTACTCTGTGCTTTTAAGTAAATAACAACGACAAAAACACCAGAAATTGTACTTACTTGTGTGCACTACGTTTCCCACTGTTTCCATTGAGTAATGAAGAGTCACATCTCCATAGAAACATCTTGTCATTTTTTTTTATATACCACAACTCTTTTTCCCAGAATATAATAGGAAAAATCAGTGGAGATACACTGACGAGATATGAAAACGCAACAAACAAATGTCTAAATATATTTTTCATTAAGAATGGCATAGCCTTAAAATTTTGAACACATACATAGCTCGATACACTTGATCCATTTTGACTGAATTTAATCAGCCCATTACAGTAGGAACGCCACGGACCTATAACGTATCAGTTCTGTTCGCATTTTAACTCCGCGAACATGGACTATTTCTTTGTATTTTACGGACTATTTTACGAATTTTCAATTAAAACAGACGCCATTTTTTTTCACCCGAAATTGGGCGCGCTACGTCGGCGAGCACTACGGGTACCTATGGGGTCTAACAACACGCGTACAGTGTTTCATACCGTAGATTATGTAAAAACTAATACCTTACCGGACGAAATAACATCCCATTATGTGTCAACACGATGCAGTGTTGGTGACTGACAGGTCACCGTGACATAATTTGACACGTGAAATTGACATGTTGTTGCAAGTTGGATTTGGGATTACTGTCTGCTGCTGGAGGTCCATGATCAAGGTAATTGTTTTGTCATTAAAATGTGTTTGTTAATAAAAAGTACACACCACTTTTAGATCGTGCATATTTAAACATTGGCCAAATACAGTGCCTAAAAAAGTGGTGTATACTGTATAATAGAAAGTTCATAATTACTATAAGTGTTTTTCGTGTACTCCGATCTTTCCAGTAACTGGATGTACTGTAAACTGTAGAACGTTTCGTGGAATAAAACAATTGCTAGTAGAAATGCTATCAATGTCCTCCGCACCCCGCACCTACCCAAGTACGGTAGATGGGGGTGTGGGGGTAGATGGAGCTTGCATACCGAAAACAAGGAGGTGGTAAGACAACTAGAAACCCCCTCCACCCCACCCCTCAGATGCATGACATTTGACTGAAATCGGTCAGATTCATATTTATGTACAGTAAAGTTTTGAGGCAAGGAAGTGTTTTTGAATTGACATTTATTTACATTTACTACATACTTTCTGTTGCGAAAAAAACAACGCAATTTCGAGAAAGTACATTTCAATAAAAGCCTTTAAGGAGGTGAAGCTACTACGCTTGCCTCCAGTGTGTCTCAAAAGAAGTGACTATTCCATGGGCTGGAAATATGCTGTGAAAGTGGAACAATGTTTTTAATGGATCTCCAGTTGGGCTACATTATATTTTACATGTATAATGAATGATGAGAGATGTTTTTATTACATTAACCGTGTTATTGAGCACAAGTAGTATTCATGCTTTATTCAATTTAGTTTTTCTTTTATCTTTTCTTTTTTAAATATGTTACATTATGTATAACAAAGGATAAAATATGTCTGTTTGATCATTGACATTGGATTGATGTTGTTTTCAGAGAGGCCTCAAATGTGAATCGTGCCCTTGAGCAGCTCTAAGTGAATTGATACTGACGACTTCAGAATGTCAAGCCGTATTAAATTCCATTGGATCATATGGAGGTAAGAGCCTTTTTAAAAATTGTTTGCACTTGTGTAGTTATTTAAATGGAGTTTGTGTTATGCTTGCACGGTGCTGTTTAAAGTTAGAGTAAAAAATGTTTTCAGTGATAGTGCAGCGTGATTGTCATATGAGCTCGTGTAAACTACATGTACTGGATACATGCGAAAACAAGTTGTGTTAAAGGGACACTAGGCAGTCTTTATTTGTTTAAAACTTCTGGAGTTCGGTTAATTTTTCTGCATAGTTTGCATTTGTGCATCATTAATATTCTTTATTAGAATAGTTCAGAAGAAATTGTTTTACACATTACTTACTGTTGATAATAGTGCACCTATAACATAGTTAAGTATTTGATAGAATAACGAAGACAAAATGAAACACTTTTACTTAACTTTTAATGCAAGCAGGTTTAAATTTAAAATGTTACCAGGTTAACAAATGAAGATGCTAATGTTAAAGCTTGATAAATACTTCAAGATTGCCGTGTGTCCCTTTAACATTTTTAACATCAACTCATTGGTCTATGTGATGGGTCTCCAATTTATTAAACACAGAGCAAATTTCCAATATTGTGTCTGTTTTACACATTTTCACATCAGAACAGACCACACATCTACAAAAGTGTCTTCTCAACTGCCCTATTTAATCATATTGTATTTCTAAAACTAGCGGCATCACCAGATTTTGAGAAAGAAAACAAATAGTTGTATATTAATGTTTTCTCCCCATGTAAAATGACCTTACTAAGTCATTAAAGTAAAATATCATATGAACAAAACGTGTAACATTTAACAATTTTAGATTTTTGGCAAGACTTGTATTTTATTCTAGTAAAAATGGCTTATAGAGCATTGCACCCTCTGTCAGATTTAACTTTCCTTATAATAGATTCTTGCTGTACTGTTGGGTTGAAAAATACATTAAAATGGTTCTATAATCATGTCAGTTCAATCATATACTAGTATGATACACAATATAATATGTATTGACCCTTTACTTGATGTGCCATTTACTCAGTTTTGGTCAAGGGACGTTTATAGCATATCGGCTTTGAATCCAGTGAACACGGATTCAATTCTTACTGGCGCCACTGGGTTACTTCGATGTGTCCTGCTAGCCTCGTTCGTCTGATGGGAACGTAAACCGGATGGTCCTGTGTATCGGAGTCTGTCCTCCAAGCACGTTAAAGAACCATAGGTATCTAATCGGTAGTAAGCGTAGGGCAGGGCTCCTGGATGCCTATGTATCTTTCCTCCTCTCTTTGGGGCGGCTCGAAATAACCTAAACAACGTGTTGATGAGGCGTTTAACAATAATTAAATTTTAAACTGTTCTATTCCCCTAAACATACCCTAGCTCCCCCTCGCAACACATGATTCAAATTGAATACTCTGCTCGACTTATATTAACTTTTTATTCTATGTCTTTCTTTTCTTTCAGTCTGCACGTCATGTGGAAGAAGACTCCATGTACACCACTGGCCAGAGTCAATGCTGAAGTTTATGTTCGCTCAATTATTTGCTTAATAAAGTATACATATGAAATAAAATATTGTCTTTATAATTATGTCTTCCACCACAAAGTGGTAGGTGAGACAGAATATATTTGGCCTTTCCGTTCGTCCGTCACAAATCTTGTCTGCGCTACTTGTTGGATTTTGACGAAACTTTGTACAAACTCTTTATTACTTTTTCTGAAGCTAATTTCATAAAACTTCATACTTTGACTGCCTTTGGTGAAATGATAATCCCTTTTTATTTTGAAGTCAGTAGTTGAAAGGTCCGTTACCATGACCGGAAAATGAAAAGTATTACCCACAAAGTTTTTCCTATTACCTAAAGCAAATGTCATGAAACTTCATTGGTGGACAGTGGAAAGAGGATGATCGTTTAATTTTTAGGTAAAAGGTCAAGTTCCCTGCAGACATCCACTATCCAAGGATAAGCATATGTTACAACACACATGTTATAATATTAATGGTATAATATATGAATATTTTCTTGCACAATGTTGAATCCGGTAAAACAAGTGGTTTTGCTCACCGATACTGTCGCCTGTGAACCAAACCACTTGTTGTTAAATTACAGGATTCAACAGTGTGTAAGACATATTCCGATCATCCATTTTTTTTTTTAAATCATAAATTAAAAAAAATATATATTAAAACAAACAAAACATGCTATTTGATGAAAACAGACGTATTCAAATTTCCAAAGTAGCAATATTCGCAAAATATAGTAGATTTCAACTGCTTAAAACAAACATGTATTTTTTTTCAGGAAAAAATAATTCTACGAATATAGTATTCTATATGTTCAGGGAAATGTTTAATATGTCTGTTTTCAAATACTACAGATCGTAACGCACCGCACATGTATATTCAGTATTTACTTTCAATATAGTAGTGAGTATGACTGCGTTCTGGGACCATATAAATATAAAAGAATAATATATATAAATAATATATATAAATATATATATATAACAATATATGCCCTATAAATATAAACGACTCGCACTTTTTTTTGGATTCACGCGTACCACAAATCTGGCAAGTGCTCCATTGACACAATGACATGTCCACGTTTATGTTATGAAATCTTCGAGTCTACACATAATCATGTTTGTTACTGACAGTAGCATGTCTGTTACTCGTCAGTCATTTATTTACTTGGTTAAAGGGACACATGCCAATCTTGCTTTCTTTAAAACTCGAGTCGCCCCCTCAGTTTTAAACGAACAGTTAAAAGAATATACTTCTTTCTGCCTGTTAAACTTATATTAGTTCATCGCTTTTTCTGATTTCGAAAATTAACTCTGCAACGTATGTTGCCGCCATCATGATTTCATTTTCCGATATACCGTTGCAACATTGTTTGTTAAAGTAAATTGGCCATTCTGACATAAACACAAAGCATGTATAGATAAAAAATTTAGTGTAAAATACATGGACACATACATTTGAAATATATGTGTTTACATAACGAAATTATTTAATTGTTTCTGTAGCCGGTCGTCTTCCCTTAATGAATATGAATGTTGCCGTCTTTGGGTCGGACGGTCCTGTTACTTAATTAGTACTTGTCTCCGTTTATTGAAATTCTACATATATACAGAGGAGAGATGTATCTATATGATTTTGTTATTATGCTCGCTTCTAAAATGACGAAATAAATCGGTTTGAATAAAAGAAGCATTCTCAGAAATACACAACGTATTGTGTGTACGGGTTGGAGGGGGGAAGCCCACGGGGTTGGAGGGATACTACCGTAATGTTGCTCTCATAAATACTGTGAACATACTACAACAATAATATAACAACTACTGAACAATGCTGAAATCGATTTATCTTTATAAATGAATTCATAATTCCACAATTTTATTCCGTGCGAACATCGATTTGGAACGTCGATTCGGCGTATTTAAACGATTACGGTGTACTTCGTTAATTTTCGGGGGAGAAAAGTACTTGCCTCCGATTTTTTTTATATGTTACATATCTACAGAGGAAAGATGTATTTACGCGTACATGTTTTTGTTTTTTTCTCTCGCTTCTAAAATGATGAAATAAATCGAATTTGATTAAATCTGCACATTCGCAGCTATATACAACTTAATAAATACGGTATGGAGGGTGGTGGGGGTGGAATGAGGGGCGGGGTTGCAGGGATACTACCGTAATGGTGTCCTTGAGAAAAACTGTGAACATTCTACTCTAATAATTTATTAAATACGGAACAATGTTGAAATCAATATATCTCTTAAAAAGGATTTCACAATGTCATGGTTTTATATCCCGCGTGAACATTAACTTCGAAAGACGATTGTTCATATTTTAGCGAACACGGTGTACTTTGTTAATTTTGGGAAAAAAAAGTACTTTCTTCTGATTGACTTTAAATTTTGGGTTTTAATAGTAGACATGTCAATGAACACTTTCATGAAAAAAAATTCATTCTCGCTGTTAAAACTTCATTTTTTTGCATTTTTTTCGGATTCAAAAAATTAACACTGCAACATATATTTTCACTATCCTCATTTCCTTTCCCGACGTGCCGTTACAATTTGGTTTGTTAAAACTTATTCTGACCACTCCGGCATAAACCAAAAGCATGTATAGATCAGAAATTTAATCTGGAATGCATGGATACATACATTTGAAATATATGTATTGAAATAATGGAATTATTTCATTTCTTGTGTACCCGGTCGCGTCTGTAAATGTATATGCTTTATGCCGTCTTTGCGTCCGTGGGTCATGTTAGTTAATTTTGGGGGAAAAAAAGTACTTGTCTCCGATTTCATTAAAAATGTGCATATGGACAGAGGAAAGATTTATCTACGCGTACATGCATTTGTTTTTATTCTCGCTTCTAAAATGACGAAATAAATCGATTTTGATTTAAAAGCGCATTTTTGGCAATTTAAACCGTAAAACAACCTAAATTCATCCCTTTGAAAAATACCTTTAACTATTAATGGGAATTACACGAAGTGTACGCCAATTATGTTCGACCAATGTAGTTTGTGAATATTATTACTTTAACAACGATCTGTGATTGTATTTTGTTATAATCACAGTTTATAAATAAGAGGTGTATAAATCTGACCAGTGAACATTTTCCCAATAATGTCATTTTGTTATCGATTTTATCACGTGACCTTGTTTGATAAATATTCCTACGCCATAGGGCTGGCGTTCCTACTGTTATACCGTAAAATCACAATAGCTAGGTCCGCTTCGTTTTCCTCGTGCGTCCCGTGCACATTTACCATGTGGTCAAATCGATTGAAATTTTATTTCAGTACATGTGTAACACACCTACAAATCATAATTTCAATAAATTGTTGGATAATTTTAAATTCGAGAGATGCCACGGTTAAATAACGCAGACCGAAATCGGATTTTTGGACTTTTGGAAATTGGAATTACGCAAACGGAAGTCGCTAGACGTTTTAACGTCAACCGATCGACAATTTCGAGGTTGCTTCAGCGATACAATCTTACCGGTACCGTGTCGGACCATCCTCGACCTGGGGCGATGCCAGTTACGACGCCACGTCAGGACGTTTACATTCGTCAACGTCATCTAAGTAATCGTAAACTTACGGCGACATCAACTGCGAATATAGTCGTTGGGACAAGGGGTCGCCCTATCAATCGAAACACAGTGGCTAAACGATTGCGTGATTACGCAATAAGGTGCCGGCGGCCAGCTAAAGTTCCCGTACTTATCGTACATCATCGACGTCAACGACTGCAATGGGCACGTTCAAACATTAATAATGTGAACTGGAATGTGGTTTTGCTTTCGGATAAATCTAGATTCAATTCATTCAATGCAGATGGCAGAGTACGCGTGTACCGTCGACGTAATGAACGTTTTGCAGATAATTGTATTGTGGAGCATGAACGTTACGATGGTGGCAGGGTTATGGTCTGGGGCGCTATCAAGAGTGATTTTAAGTCACAGCTAGTCATTTGCAATGGCAATTTGAATGCACAAAGCTATATCAATCAGATTATCACTCCCGTGGTCCTGCCGATATTCCAGCAACGGAACGGACTTATGTTCATGCAAGATAACGCCCCACCGCATCGAGCCAGGCTGACAATGAACGTACTGAACAATAACAACATTCCTGTGTTGCCGTGGCCGGCTTTATCACCTGACTGTAACCCTATAGAGCATCTCTGGGATGAGTTAGGACGTCGGGTGCGTCAACGCCCTAACCCTCCAAGAAACGTCCAGGAGTTATCGAATGCACTGATTTATGAGTGGGGACGCATTCCACGCCGAGTTTATAGGAATCTTTGTCGTTCAATGCGTTCACGGCTTCAGGAAGTGATCAGGAGAAATGGGGTCCATACCCGGTGCTGACCATTTAAACTGACTGATGTGGAATAAACAGTGATTACGTAATATCGGTTGGTGGAATCATCATTTTGTTTATACACATGCATTGTTGAAGAGTCACTGATTAATTTGATACCCCATTTATGAGTGTTATTTTCTCTAATATACTCCTACAAACCCGTTGTTGCGTTTTCATATCTCGTCAGTGTATTACATAGGTCTGGTATAAAGTCACATGTATGTCTCATTGTTCTAATATTTGTGAGTGTTTATGTAACATAACTTTCTTTCAATATAAATATGTTTAAATCATCCACTGGGTTTTTTGAAAAGAAAAAGTTTGTTTGCAATTTTAGAATGAATGCAAAAAATAATAAATAAGTAAAGTTTATCATTTGAAGATTGTGAAATTAAATGTCTTCCAAGTTTTAAAGGGATACATGCCAATCATGACATATTATCCACTGAAGATATGCCTCCCTTTAACAAATTTGGCCAATATTCATGTTTGCATTCATTCTGAAATCGTAAAGAAAGAAAAACCTCCCCATTTGTTTATGTCTATATTAAGATATGCTTTAGTCTAGCTTCTGTAAATATTTGTTGTATTATATTTAAATATATATTTCACGCATATTGTATCATAAAACTGTACGGTTTGCTGAGGGGTGGCCCACCCGACCCTCACAAACCTATGACGGGGTTAATAAATGGATCACCATTAATTTGGTGATTGAAATTAAAAAAAAACAAAAAAACATTCCGTTTAGAAGTGTTGTTGATTGCATGTTTCGTTCATGTGATTTATGTATATATATGTACAACCGTCATTTATCCAATACATACATATGTCGAAAAAAACACACAAAAAACAAACAATTTAGTACCACTCCGGGGAGGGTTGTCGTATGTAAGTGACCATTGTAATATAGTACCACTTCGAGGATGGTTGTCATATGGAAGTGACCATTGTAATTTATTACCACTCCGAGGATGGTTGTCATATGGCAGTGACCATTGTAATTTAGTACCACTCCGAGTATGTTTGCATATGGCAGCGACCATTGTAATTTAGTACCACTCTGAGTATGTTTGCATATGGCAGCGACCATTGTAATTTAGTACCTACTAGGAGAATGGTTGTCATATGGCAGTGAACATTGTAATTTAGTACCACTCCGAGGATGGTTGTCGTATGGCAGTGACCATTGTAATTTAGTACCACTCCGAGGATGTTCGTCATATGGCAATAACTATTGTAATTTAGTACCACTCCGAAGATGTTTGTCATATGGCAGTGACCATTGTAATTAAGTACCAATATGAGGAAGGTTGTCATATGGAGGTGACCATTGTAATTTAGTACCACTCCGAGAATGTTTGTCATATGGCAGCGACCATGGTAATTTAGTACCAAGCCGAGGATGGTTGTCATATGGCAGTGACCATTGTAGTTTAGTACCACTCCGAGAATGTTTGTCATATAGCAGCGACCATTGTAATTTAGTACCACTCCGAGGATGGTTGTCATATGGCAGTGACCATTGTAATTTAGTACCACTCCGGGTGTGGTTGTCATATGGAAGTGACCATTGTAATTTAGTACCACTCCGAGAATGGTTGTCATATGGCGGTGACCATTGTAAATTAGTACCACTCCGAGGATGTTTGTCATATGACAGTGACCATTGTTATTTAGTACCATTCCGAGAATGGTTGTCATATGGCAGAGACCATTGTAATTTAGTACCACTTCGAGGATGGTTGTCATATGGCAGTGACCATTGTAATTTAGTACCACTCCGAGGATGTACGTCGTATGGCAATGACCATTGTAATTTAGTACCACTCCGAAGATGTTTGTCATATGGCAGTGACCATTGTAATTAAGTACCACTCTGAGGAAGGTCGTCATATGGCAGTGACTATTGTAAATTAGTACCACTCCGAGGATGTTTGTCAAATGACAGTGACCATTGTAATTTTGTACCACTCCGAGGTTGGTTGTCATATGGCAGTGACCATTGTCATTTAGTACCACTCCGAGGATGTTTGTCATATGGCAGTGACCATTGTAATTTAGTACCATTCCGAGAATGGTTGTCATATGGCAGTGACCATTGTAATTTAGTACCACTCCGAGGATGGTTGTCATATGGCAGTGAACATTGTAATTTAGTACCACTCTGAGGATGTTCGTCGTATGGCAGTGACCATTGTAATTGAGTACAACTCCAAGGATGGTTGTCATATGGCAGTGACCATTTTAATTTAGTACCACTCCGAGGATGTTCGTCGTACGGCAGTGACCATTGTAGTTTAGTACCACTCCGAGGATGTTTGTCATATGCAGTGACCATTGTAATTTAGTACCACTCCGAGAATGGTTGTCCTATGGCAGTGACCATTGTAATTTAGTACCACCTCGAGGATGGTTGTCCTATGGCAGACACCATTGTAATTTAGTACCTCTCCGAGGATGTTTGTCATATGGCAGTGACCATTGCAATTTAGTACACCCCGTGGATGTTTGTCATATGGCAGTGACCATTGTAATTTAGTACCACTCCGGGGATGGTTGCCGTATGGAAGTGACCATTGTAATTTAGTATCACTCCGAGGATGTTTGTCATATGACAGTGACCATTGTTATTTAGTACCATTCCGAGAATGGTTGTCATATGGCAGAGACCATTGTAATTTAGTACCACTTCGAGGATGGTTGTCATATGGCAGTGACCATTGTAATTTAGTACCACTCCGAGGATGTTCGTCGTATGGCAGTGACCATTGTAAGTGAGTACAACTCCGAGGATGGTTGTCATATGGCAGTGACCATTGTAATTTAGTACCACACCGCGGATGTACGTCGTATGGCAATGACCATTGTAATTAAGTACCACTCCGAAGATGTTTGTCATATGGCAGTGACCATTGTAATTAAGTACCACTCTGAGGAAGGTCGTCATATGGCAGTGACTATTATAATTTAGTACCACTCCGAGGATGTTTGTCAAATGACAGTGACCATTGTAATTTTGTACCACTCCGAGGATGGTTGTCATATGGCAGTGACCATTGTCATTTAGTACCACTCCGAGGATGTTTGTCATATGGCAGTGACCATTGTAATTTAGTACCATTCCGAGAATGGTTGTCATATGGCAGTGACCATTGTAATTTAGTAACACTCCGAGGATGGTTGTCATATGGCAGTGAACATTGTAATTTAGAACCACTCTGAGGATGTTCGTCGTATGGCAGTGACCATTGTAATTGAGTACAACTCCAAGGATGGTTGTCATATGGCAGTGACCATTGTAATTTAGTACCACTCCGAGGATGTTCGTCGTACGGCAGTGACCATTGTAGTTTAGTACCACTCCGAGGATGTTTGTCATATGCAGTGACCATTGTAATTTAGTACCACTCCGAGAATGGTTGTCCTATGGCAGTGACCATTGTAATTTAGTACCACCCCGAGGATGGTTGTCCTGTGGCAGACACCAGTGTAATTTAGTACCTCTCCGAGGATGTTTGTCATATGGCAGTGATCATTGCAATTTAGTACACCCCGTGGATGTTTGTCATATGGCAGTGACCATTGTAATTTAGTACCACTCCGGGGATGGTTGCCGTATGGAAGTGACCATTGTAATTTAGTATCACTCCGAGGATGGTTGTCATATGGAAGTGACCATTGTAATTTAGTACCACTCCGAGGATGTTCGTCGTATGGCAGTGACCATTGTAGTTTATTACCTACCGAGGATGTTCGTCGTATGGCAGTGACCATTGTAGTTTAATACCTCTCCGGGGATGGTTGTCGTATGGCAGTGACCATTGTAATTTAGTACCTCTCCGGGGATGGTTGTCGTATGGCAGTGGCCATAGTTATTTAGTACCTCTTCGAGGATGTTCGTCATATGGCAGTGGCCATTGTAATTTAGTTCATCTCCAAGGATGTTTGTCATATGGCAGTGACCACTGTAATTTAGTACCATTCCGAGAATGGTTGTCATATGGCAGTGACCATTGTAATTTAGTACCACTCAGAGGATGGTTGTCATATGGCAGTGACCATTGTAATTTAGTACCACTCTGAGGATGTTCGTTGTATGGCAGTGACCATTGTAATTGAGTACAACTCCAAGGAGGGTTGTCATATGGCAGTGACCATTGTAATTTAGTACCACTCCGAGGATGTTCGTCGTACGGCAGTGACCATTGTAGTTTAGTACCACTCCGAGGATGTTTGTCATATGCAGTGACCATTGTAATTGAGTACAACTCCGAGAATGGTTGTCATATGGCAGTGACCATTGTAATTTAGTACCACCTCGAGGATGGTTGTCCTATGGCAGACCCATTGTAATTTAGTACCTCTCCGAGGATGTTTGTCATATGGCAGTGACCAATGCAAATTAGTACACCCCGTGGATGTTTGTCATATGGCAGTGACCATTGTAATTTAGTACAACTACGGGGATGGTTGCCGTATGGAAGTGACCATTGTAATTTAGTATCACTCCGAGGATGGTTTTCATATGGAAGTGACCATTGTAATTTAGTACCACTCCGAGGATGTTCGTCGTATGGCAGTGGCCATTGTAATTTAGTACCTCTCCGAGGATGTTCGTCGTATGGCAGTGGCCATTGTAATTTAGTACCTCTCCGAAGATGTTTGTCATATGGCAGTGACCATTGCAATTTAGTACACTCCGTGGATGTTTGTCATATGGCAGTGACCATTGTAATTTAGTACCACTCCGGGGATGGTTGCCGTATGGAAGTGACCATTGTAATTTAGTACCACTCCGAGGATGGTTGTCATATGGAAGTGACCATTGTAATTTAGTACCTACCGAGGATGTTCGTCGTATGGCAGTGACCATTGTAATTTAGTACCTACCGAGGATGTTCGTCGTATGGCAGTGACCATTGTAGTTTAGTACCTACCGAGGATGTTCATCGTATGGCAGTGACCATTGTAATTTAGTACCTCTCCGGGGATGGTTGTCGTATGGCATTGGCCATTGTTATTTAGTACCTCTTCGAGGATGTTCGTCATATGGCAGTGTCCATTGTAATTTAATTCCTCTCCGAGGATGTTTGTCATATGGCAGTGACCATTGCAATTTAGTACACTCCGTGGATGTTTGTCATATGGCAGTGACCATTGTAATTTAGTACCACTCCGGAGATGGTTGCCGTATGGAAGTGACCATTGTAATTTAGTACCACTCCGAGGATGATTGTCATATGGAAGTGACCATTGTAATTTAGTACCTACCGAGGATGTTCGTCGTATGGCAGTGACCATTGTAATTTAGTACCTACCGAGGATGTTCGTCGTATGGCAGTGACCATTGTAGTTTAGTACCACTCCGAGGTTGTTTGTCATATGGCAGTGACCATTGTAATTTAGTACCACTCCGAGAATGGTTGTCATATGGCAGTGACCATTCTAATTTAGTACCACTTCGAAGATGGTTGTCCTATGGCAGACACCATTGTAATTTAGTACCTCTCCGAGGATGTTTGTCATATGGCAGTGACCATTGCAATTTAGTGCACTCCGTGGATGTTTGTCATATGGCAGTGACCATTGTAATTTAGTACCACTCCGGGGATGGTTGCCGTATGGAAGTGACCATTGTAATTTAGTACCACTCCGAGGATGTTCGTCATATTGAAGTGACTATTGTAATTTAGTACCACTCCGAGGATGGTCGTCGTATGGCAGTGACCATTGTAGAATAGTACCTACCGAGGATGTTTGTCATATGGCAGTGACCATTGCAATTTAGTGCACTCCGTGGATGTTTGTCATATGGCAGTGACCATTGTAATTAAGTACCACTCCGGGGATGGTTGTCGTATGGCAGTGGCCATTGTAATTTAGTACCTCTCCGAGGATGTTCATCGTATGGCAGTGGCCATTGTAATTTAGTACCTCTCCGAGAATGTTGGTCATATTGCAGTGACCATTGCAATTTAGTACACTCCGTGGATGTTTGGCATATGGCAGTGACCATTGAAATTTAGTACCACTCCGGGGATGGTTGCCGTATGGAAGTGACCATTGTAATTTAGTACCACTCCGAGGATGGTTGTCATGTGGAAGTGACCATTGTAATTTAGTACCATTCCGAGGATGTTCGTCGTATGGCAGTGACCATTGTAATTTAGTACCTACCGAGGATATTAGTCGTATGGCAGTGACCATTGTAGTTTAGTACCTACCGACGATGTTCGTCGTATGGCAGTGACCATTGTAATTTAGTACCTCTCGGTTGTCTTATGGCAGTGGCAATTGTAATTTAGTACCTCTCCGGGGATGGTTGTCGTATGGCAGTGGCAATTGTAATTTAGTACATGTCCGAGGATGTTCGTCGTATGGCAGTGGCCATTGTAATTTAGTACCTCTCCGAGGATGCTTGTCATATGGCAGTGACCATTGCAATTTAGTACACTCCGTGGATGTTTGTCATATGGCAGTGACCATTGTAATTTAGTACCACTCCGGGGATGGTTGCCGTATGGAAGTGACCATTGTAATTTAGTACCACTCCGAGGATGGTTGTCATATGGAAGTGACCATTGTAATTTAGTACCACTCAGAGGATGTTCGTCATATGGCAGTGACCATTGTAATTTAGTACCTACCGAGGATGTTCGTCGTATGGCAGTGACCATTGTAATTTAGTACCTCTCCGGAGATGGTTGTCGTATGGCAGTGGCCATTGTAATTTAGTACCACTCCGTGGATTTTCGTCGTTTGGCAGTGGCCATTGTAATTTAGTAACTTCCGAGGATGTTCGTCGTATGGCAGTGACCATTGTAATTTAGTACCTCTCCGGGGATGCTTGTCGTATGGCAATGGCCATTGTAATTTAGTACCTAACGAGGATGTTCGCCATATGGCAATGATCATTATAGTTTAGTACCACTCCGAGGATGTTCGTCGTATGGCAGTGACCATTATAATTTAGTACCTCTCCGGGGATGGTTGTCGTATGGCAGTGACCATTGTAATTTAATACCTACCGAGGATGTTCGTCGTATGGCAGTGATCATTGTAGTTTAGGACCACTCCGAGGATTTTCGTCATATGGCATTGACCATTGTAATTTAGTACCTCTCCGGGGATGGTTATCTTAAGTAAGTGACCATTGTAATTTAGTACCACTCCGTGGACGGTTGTCGTATGGCAGTGACCATTGAAAACCACTCCGGGGATGGTTGTCTTATGTAAGTGACCATTGTAATTTAGTACCACTCCGTGGATGGTTGTCGTATGGCAGTGACCATTGTAATTTAGTACCACTCCGATGATATTCGTCATATGGCAGTGACCATTGTAATTTAGTACCACTCCGAGATAGTTGTCGTATGGAAGTGACCGTTGTAATTTAGTACCACTCCGTCGTATGGAAGTGACCATATTGAGTACCACTCCAAGGATGTTCGTCATATGGCAGTGACCATTGTAATTTAGTACCTACCGAGGATGTTCGTCGTATGGCAGTGACCATTGTAATTTAGTACCTCTCCGGAGATGGTTGTCGTATGGCAGTGGCCATTGTAATTTAGTACCACTCCGTGGATTTTCGTCGTTTGGCAGTGGCCATTGTAATTTAGTACCTTCCGAGGATGTTCGTCGTATGGCAGTGACCATTGTAATTTAGTACCTCTCCGGGGATGGTTGTCGTATGGCAGTGGCCATTGTAATTTAGTACCTACCGAGGATGTTCGCCATATGGCAATGAGCATTGTAGTTTAGTACCACTCCGAGGATGTTCGTCGTATGGCAGTGACCATTATAATTTAGTACCACTCCGGGGATGGTTGTCCTATGGAAGTGACCATTGTAATTTAGTACCTCTCCAAGAATGTTCGTCATATGGCAATGACTATTGTAATTTAGTACCACTCCGAAGATGTTTGTCATATGGTAGTGACCATTGTAATTAAGTACCACTCTGAGGAAGGTTGTCATATGGCAGTGACCATTGTAATTTAGTACCACTCCGAGGATGTTTGTCATATGGCAGCGACCATTGTAATTTAGTACCACTCCGAGGATGGTTGTCATATGGTAGTGACCATTGTAATTTAGTACCACTCCGGGTATGGTTGTCGTATGGAATTGACCATTGTAATTTAGTACCACTCCGAGAATGGTTATCATATGGCAGTGACAATTGTAAATTAGTACCACTCCGAGTATGTTTGTCATATGGCAGTGACCATTGTAATTTAGTACCATTCCGAGAATGGTTGTCATATGGCAGTGACCATTGTAATTTAGTACCACTCCGAGGATGTTCGTCGTATGGCAGTGACCATTGTAATTGAGCACAATTCCGAGGATGGTTGTCATATGGCAGTGACCATTGTAATTTAGTACCACACCGAGGATGTTCGTCGTATGGCAATGACCATTGTAATTTAGTACCACTCAGAAGATGTTTGTCATATGGCAGTGACAATTGTAATTAAGTACCACTCTGAGGAAGGTTGTCATATGACAGTGACCCTTGTAATTTTGTACCACTCCGAGGATGGTTGTCATAAGGCAGTGACCGTTGTAATTTAGTACCACTCCGGGTATGGTTGTCGTATGGAAGTGACCATTGTAATGTAGTACCACTCCGAGAATGGTTGTTATATGGCAGTGACCATTGTAATTTAGTACCACTCCGAGTATGTTTGTCATATGGCAGTGACCATTGTAATTTAGTACCATTCTGAGAATGGTTGTCATATGGCAACGACCATTGTAATTTAGTACCTCTTCGAGGATGCTTGTCATATGGCAGTGACCATTGTAATTTAGTACCTCTCCGGGGATGGTTGTCGTATGGCAGTGGCAATTGTAATTTAGTACCTCTCCGAGGATGTTCGTCGTATGGCAGTGACCATTGTAATTTAGTACCTTCCGAGGATGCTTGTCATATGGCAGTGACCATTGTAATTTAGTACCTCTCCGGGGATGGTTATCGTATGGCAGTGGCCATTGTAATTTAGTACCTCTCTGAGGATGCTTGTCATATGGCAGTGAATATTGCAATTTAGTACACTCCGTGGATGTTTGTCATATGGCAGTGACCATTGTAATTTAGTACCACCCCGGGGATGGTTCCGTATGGAAGTGACCATTGTAATTTAGTACCACTCCGAGTATGGTTGTCATATGGAAGTGACTATTGTAATTTAGTACCACTCCGAGGATGGTTGTCAAATGGCAGTGACCTTTGTAATTTAGTACCACTCCGAGGATGTTCGTCGTATGGCAGTGACCATTGTAATTGAGTACAACTCCGAGGATTGTTGTCATATGGCAGTGACCATTGTAATTTAGAACCACTCCGAGGATGTTCGTCGTATGGCAGTGACCATTGTAGTTTAGTACCACTCCGAGGATGTTTGTCATATGGCAGTGACCATTGTAATTTAATACCACTCCGAGGATGGTTTTCAAATGGCAGTGACCATTGTAATTTAGTACCACTCCGAGGATGTTCGTCGTATGGCAGTGACCATTGTAATTGAGTACAACTCCGTGGATGTTTGTCATATGGAAGTGACCGTTGTAATTTAGTACCACTCCGTCGTATGGAAGTGACCATATTGAGTACCACTCCGAGGATGTTCGTCATATGGCAGTGACCATTGTAATTTAGTACCTACCGAGGATGTTCGTCGTATGGCAGTGACCATTGTAATTTAGTACCTCTCCGGAGATGGATGTCGTATGGCAGTGGCCATTGTAATTTAGTACCACTCCGTGGATTTTCGTCGTTTGGCAGTGGCCATTGTAATTTAGTACCTTCCGAGGATGCTTGTCATATGGCAGTGACCATTGTAATTTAGTACCTCTCCGGGGATGGTTATCGTATGGCAGTGGCCATTGTAATTTAGTACCTCTCTGAGGATGCTTGTCATATGGCAGTGAATATTGCAATTTAGTACACTCCGTGGATGTTTGTCATATGGCAGTGACCATTGTAATTTAGTACCACCCCGGGGATGGTTCCGTATGGAAGTGACCATTGTAATTTAGTACCACTCCGAGTATGGTTGTCATATGGAAGTGACTATTGTAATTTAGTACCACTCCGAGGATGGTTGTCAAATGGCAGTGACCTTTGTAATTTAGTACCACTCCGAGGATGTTCGTCGTATGGCAGTGACCATTGTAATTGAGTACAACTCCGAGGATTGTTGTCATATGGCAGTGACCATTGTAATTTAGAACCACTCCGAGGATGTTCGTCGTATGGCAGTGACCATTGTAGTTTAGTACCACTCCGAGGATGTTTGTCATATGGCAGTGACCATTGTAATTTAATACCACTCCGAGGATGGTTTTCAAATGGCAGTGACCATTGTAATTTAGTACCACTCCGAGGATGTTCGTCGTATGGCAGTGACCATTGTAATTGAGTACAACTCCGTGGATGTTTGTCATATGGAAGTGACCGTTGTAATTTAGTACCACTCCGTCGTATGGAAGTGACCATATTGAGTACCACTCCGAGGATGTTCGTCATATGGCAGTGACCATTGTAATTTAGTACCTACCGAGGATGTTCGTCGTATGGCAGTGACCATTGTAATTTAGTACCTCTCCGGAGATGGATGTCGTATGGCAGTGGCCATTGTAATTTAGTACCACTCCGTGGATTTTCGTCGTTTGGCAGTGGCCATTGTAATTTAGTACCTTCCGAGGATGTTCGTCGTATGGCAGTGACCATTGTAATTTAGTACCTCTCCGGAGATGGTTGTCGTATGGCAGTGGCCATTGTAATTTAGTACCTACCGAGGATGTTCGCCATATGGCAATGATCATTGTAGTTTAGTACCACTCCGAGGATGTTCGTCGTATGGCAGTGACCATTATAATTTAGTACCTCTCCGAGGATGTTCATCGTATGGCATTGACCATTGTAGTTTAGTACCACTCCGAGGATGTTCGTCGTATGGCAGTGATCATTGTAATTTAGTACCTCTCCGGGGATGGTTGTCGTATGACAATGATCATTGAAGATTAGTACCTTTCCGGGGATGGTTGTCGTATGGCAGTGACCATTGTAATTTAGTACCTCTCCGGGGATGGTTGTCGTTTGGCAGTGACCATTGTAATTTAATACCTACCGAAGATGTTCGTCGTATGGCAGTGATCATTGTAGTTTAGGACCACTCCGAGGATGTTCGTCATATGGCAGAGACCATTGTAATTTAGTACCTCTCCGGAGATGGTTGTCTTAAGTAAGTGACCATTGTAATTTAGTACAACTCCGTGGACGGTTGTCGTATGGCAGTGACCATTGTAACTGAGTACCACTCCGGGGATGGTTGTCTTATGTAAGTGACCATTGTAATTTAGAACCACTCCGTGGATGGTTGTCGTATGGCAGTGACCATTGTAATTTAGTACCACTCCGAGAGAGTTGTCGTATGGAAGTGACCGTTGTAATTTAGTACCACTCCGTCGTATGGAAGTGACCATATTGAGTACCACTCCGGGGATGGTTGTCGTATGGCAGTGACCATTGTAATTAAGTATGACTCAGAGGGAGGTTGCCATATGGCAGCGGCCATTGTAATTTAGTACCACTCCGGGGATGGTTGTCGTATGGAAGTGACCATTGTTATTTAGTACCACTCCGAGTCGTCATATGGCAATGACTATTATAATTTAGTACCACTCCGAAGCTGTTTGTCATATGGCAGTGACCATTATAATTAATTAACAATCTGAGGAAGGTTGTCATATGGCAGTGACCATTGTAATTTAGTACCACTCCGAGGATGTTTGTCATATGGCAGCGACCATTGTAATTAAGTACCACTCCGAGGATGTTTGTCATATGGTAGTAACCATTGCAATTTAGTACCACTCCGAGAATGGTTGTCATATGGCAGTGACCATTGTAATTTAGTACCATTCCGAGAATTGTTGTCATATGGCAGCGACCATTGTAATTTAGTACCACTCCGAGGATGTTCGTCGTATGGCAGTGACCATTGTAATTGAGCACAACTCCGAGGATGGTTGTCATATGGCAGTGACCATTGTAATTTAGTACCACTCCGAGGATGTTCATCGTATGGCAATGACCATTGTAATTTAGTACCACTCCGAAGATGTTTGTCATATGGCAGTGACCATTGTAATTAAGTAGAACTCAGAGGAAGGTTGTCATATGACAGTGACCATTGTAATTTTGTACCACTCCGAGGATGGTTGTCATATGGCAGTGACCGTTGTAATTTAGTACCACTCCGGGTATGGTTGTCGTATGGAAGTGGCCATTGTAATGTAGTACCACTCCGAGAATGGTTGTCATATGGCAGTGACCATTGTAAATTAGTACCACTCCGAGGATGTTTGTCATATGGCAGTGACCATTGTAATTTAGTACCATTCCGAGAATGGTTGTCATATGGCAGTGACCATTGTAATTTAGTACCTCTCCGGGGATGGATGTCGTATGGCAGTGGCCATTGTAATTTAGTACCTCTCTGAGGATGCTTGTCATATGGCAGTGACCATTGCAATTTAGTACACTCCGTGGATGTTTGTCATATGGCAGTGACCATTGTAATTTAGTACCACCCCGGGGATGGTTGCCGTATGGAAGTGACCATTGTAATTTAGTACCACTCCGAGTATGGTTGTCATATGGAAGTGACTATTGTAATTTAGTACCACTCTGAGTATGGTTGTCAAATGGCAGTGACCTTTGTAATTTAGTACCACTCCGAGGATGTTCGTCGTATGGCAGTGACCATTGTAATTGAGTTCAACTCCGAGGATTGTTGTCATATGGCAGTGACCATTGTAATTTAGAACCCCTCCGAGGATGTTCGTCGTATGGCAGTGACCATTGTAGTTTAGTACCACTCCGAGGATGTTTGTCATATGGCAGTAACCATTGTAATTTAGTACCACTACGAGAATGGTTGTCATATGGCAGTGACCATTGTAATTTAGTACCACTTCGAGGATGGTTGTCCTATGACAGACACCATTGTAATTTACTACCTGTCCAAGGTTGTTTGTCATATGGCAGTGACCATTGCAATTTAGTACACTCCGTGGATGTTTGTCATATGGCAGTGACCATTGTAATTTAGTACCACTCCGGGGATGGTTGCCGTATGGAAGTTACCATTGTAATATAGTACCACTCCGAGGATGTTTGTCATATGGCAGTGACCATTGTAATTTAGTACCTCTCCGAGGATGCTTGTCATATGGCAGTGACGATTGTAATTTAGTACCTCTCCGGGGATGGTTGTCGTATGGCAGTGGCAATTGTAATTTAGTACCTCTCCGAGGATGTTCGTCGTTTGGCAGTGGCCATTGTAATTTAGTAACTCTCCGAGCATGCTTGTCATATGGCAATGACCATTGCAATTTAGTACACTCCGTGTATGTTTGTCATATGGCAGTGACCATTGTAATTTAGTACCACTCCGGGGATGGTTGTCCTATGGAAGTGACCATTGTAATTTAGTACCTCTCCAAGAATGTTCGTCATATGGCAATGACTATTGTAATTTAGTACCACTCCGAAGATGTTTGTCATATGGCAGTGACCATTGTAATTAAGTACCACTCTGAGGAAGGTTGTCATATGGCAGTGACCATTGTAATTTAGTACCACTCCGAGGATGGTTGTCATATGGTAGTGACCATTGGAATTTAGTACCACTCCGGGTATGGTTGTCGTATGGAATTGACCATTGTAATTTAGTACCACTCCGAGAACGGTTGTCATATGGCAGTGACCATTGTAAATTATTACCACTCCGAGTATGTTTGTCATATGGCAGTGACCATTGTAATTTAGTACCATTTCGAGAATGGTTGTCATATGGCAGTGACCATTGTAATTTAGTACCACTCCGAGGATGTTCGTCGTATGGCAGTGACCATTGTAATTGAGCACAATTCCGAGGATGGTTGTCATATGGCAATGACCATTGTAATTTAGTACCACTCAGAAGATGTTTGTCATATGGCAGTGACAATTGTAATTAAGTACCACTCTGAGGAAGGTTGTCATATGACAGTGACCCTTGTAATTTTGTACCACTCCGAGGATGGTTGTCATAAGGCAGTGACCGTTGTAATTTAGTACCACTCCGGGTATGGTTGTCGTATAGAAGTGACCATTGTAATGTAGTACCACTCCGAGAATGGTTGTTATATGGCAGTGACCATTGTAATTTAGTACCACTCCGAGGATGTTTGTCATATGGCAGTGACCATTGTAATTTAGTACATTCTGAGAATGGTTGTCATATGGCAGCGACCATTGTAATTTAGTACCTCTTCGAGGATGCTTGTCATATGGCAGTGGCCATTGTAATTTAGTACCTCTCTGAGGATGCTTTTCATATGGTAGTGAATATTGCAATTTAGTACACACCGTGGATGTTTGTCATATGGCAGTGACCATTGTAATTTAGTACCACACCGGGGATGGTCACCGTATGGAAGTGACCATTGTAATTTAATACCACTCCGAATATGGTTGTCATATGGAAGTGACTATTGTAATTTAGTACCACTCCGAGGATGGTTGTCAAATGGCAGTGACCTTTGTAATTTAGTACAACTCCGAGGATGTTCGTCGTATGGCAGTGACCATTGTAATTGAGTACAACTCCGAGGATTGTTGTTATATGGCAGTGACCATTGTAATTTAGAACCACTCCGAGGATGTTCGTCGTATGGCAGTGACCATTGTAGTTTAGTACCACTCCGAGGATGTTTGTCATATGGCAGTCACCATTGTAATTTAGTACCACTCCGAGAATGGTTGTCATATGGCAGTGACCATTGTAATTTAGTACCACTTCGAGGATGGTTGTCCTATGACAGACACCATTGTAATTTACTACCTGTCCGAGGTTGTTTGTCATATGGCAGTGACCATTGCAATTTAGTACACTCCGTGGATGTTTGTCATATGGCAGTGACCATTGTAATTTAGTACCACTCCGGGGATGGTTGCCGTATTGTAGTTACCATTGTAATATAGTACCACTCCGAGGATGTTTGTCATATGGCAGTGACCATTGTAATTTAGTACCTCTCCGAGGATGCTTGCCATATGGCAGTGAACATTTTAATTTAGTACCTCTCCGGGGATGGTTGTCGTATGGCAGTGGCAATTGTAATTTAGTACCTCTCCGAGGATGGTTGCCGTATGGAAGTGACCATTGTAATTTAGTACCTCTCCGGGGATGGTTGTCGTATGGCAGTGGCCATTGTAATTTAGTACCTCTCTGAGGATGCTTGTCATATGGCAGTGACCATTGAAATTTAGTACACTCCGTGGATGTTTGTCATATGGCAGTGACCATTGTAATTTAGTACCACCCCGGGGATTGTTGCCGTATGGAAGTGACCATTGTAATTTAGTACCACTGCGAGTATGGTTGTCATATGGAAGTGATTATTGTAATTTAGTAACACTCCGAGGATGGTTGTCAAATGGCAGTGACCTTTGTAATTTAGTACCACTCCGAGGATGTTCGTCGTATGGCAGTGACCATTGTAATTGAGTACAACTCCGAGGATTGTTGTCATATGGCAGTGACCATTGTAATTTAGAACCACTCCGAGGATGTTCGTCGTATGGCAGTGACCATTGTAGTTTAGTACCACTCCGAGGATGTTTGTCATATGGCAGTGACCATTGTAATTTAGTACCACTCCGAAGATGTTTGTCATATGGCAGTGACCATTGTAATTAAGTACCACTCCGAGGATGGTTGTCATATGGTAGTGACCATTGTAATTTAGTACCACTCCGGGTATGGTTGTCGTATGGAATTGACCATTATAATTTAGTACCACTCCGAGAATGGTTGTCATATGGCAGTGACCATTGTAAATTAGTACCACTCCGAGTATGTTTGTCATATGGCAGTGACCATTGTAATTTAGTACCATTCCGAGAATGGTTGTCATATGGCATTGACCATTGTAATTTAGTACCACTCCGAGGATGTTCGTCGTACGGCAGTGACCATTGTAATTGAGCACAATTACGAGGATGGTTGTCATATGGCAGTGACCATTGTAATTTAGTACCACTCCGAGGATGTTCGTCGTATGGCAATGACCATTGTAATTTAGTACCACTCCGAAGATGTTTGTCATATGGCAGTGACCATTGTAATTTAGTACCTCTTCGAGGATGCTTGTCATATGGCAGTGACCATTGTAATTTAGTACCTCTCCGGGGATGGTTGTCGTATGGCAGTGGCAATTGTAATTTAGTGCCTCTCCGAGGATGTTCGTCGTATGGCAGTGGACATTGTAATTTAGTACCTCTCCGAGGATGCTTGTCATATGGCAGTGACCATTGTAATTTAGTACCACTCCGGGGATGGTTGCCGTATGGAAGTGACCATTGTAATTTAGTACCACTCCGAGTATGGTTGTCATATGGAAGTGACCATTGTAATTGATTACCACTCCGAGGATGGTTTTCAAATGGCAGTGACCATTGTAATTTAGTACCACTCCGAGGATGTTCGTCGTATGGCAGTGACCATTGTAATTGAGTACAACTCCGTGGATGTTTGTCATATGGCAATGACCATTGTAATTTAGTACCACTCCGAGGATGTTCGTCGTATGGCAGTGACCAATGTAGTTTAGTACCACTCCGAGGATGTTTGTCATATGGCAGTGACCATTGTAATTGAGTACCACTCCGAGGATGGTTTTCAAATGGCAGTGACCATTGTAATTTAGTACCACTCCGAGGATGTTCGTCGTATGGCAGTGACCATTGTAATTGAGTACAACTCCGTGGATATTTGTCATATGGCAGTGACCATTGTAATTTAGTACCACTCCGAGGATGTTCGTCGTATGGCAGTGACCAATGTAGTTTAGTACCACTCCGAGGATGTTTGTCATATGGCAGTGACCATTGTACTTTAGTACCACTCCGAGAATGGTTGTCATATGGGAGTGACCTTTGTAATTTAGTACCACTTCGAGGATGGTTGTCCTATGAGAGACACTATTGTAATTTACTACCTGTCCGAGGATGTTTGTCATATGGCAGTGACCAATGTAGTTTAGTACCACTCCGAGGATGTTTGTCATATGGCAGTGACCATTGTACTTTAGTACCACTCCGAGAATGGTTGTCATATGGCAGTGACCATTGTAATTTAGTACCACTCCGGGGATGATTGCCGTTTGGAAGTTACCATTGTAATATAGTACCACTCCGAGGATGTTTGTCATATGGCAGTGACCATTGTAATTTAGTACCTCTCCGAGGATGCTTGTCATATGGCAGTGACCATTGTAATTTAGTACCTCTCCGGGAATGGTTGTCGTATGGCAGTGACAATTGTAATTTAGTACCTCTCCGAGGATGTTCGTCGTATGGCAGTGGCCATTGTAATTTAGTACCTCTCCAAGGATGCTTGTCATATGGCAGTGACCATTGTAATTTAGTACCACTCCGGGAATGGTTGTCATATGGCAGTGACCATTGTAATTTAGTACCACTTCGAGGATGGTTGTCCTATGACTGACACCATTGTAATTTACTACCTGTCCGAGGATGTTTGTCATATGGCAGTGACCATTGTAATTTAGTACCACTCCGGGGATGGTTGCCGTATGGAAGTTACCATTGTAATATAGTACCACTCCGAGGATGTTTGTCATATGGCCGTGACCATTGTAATTTAGTACTACTCCGGGGATGGATGCTGTATGGAAGTGACCATTTTAATTTAGTTCCACTCGAGTATGGTTGTCATATGGAAGTGACCATTGTAATTTAGTACCACTCCGGGGATGGTTGCCGTATGGAAGTGACCATTGTAATTTAGTACCACTCCGAGGATGGTTGTCATATAGTACCTACTGAGGATGTTCGTCGTATGGCAGTGACCATTTTAGTTTAGTACCTACCGAGGATGTTCGTAGTATGGCAGTGACCATTGTAATTTAGTACCTCTCCGGGGATGGTTGTCGTATGGCAGTGGCAATTGTAATTTAGTACCTCTCCGGGGATGGTTGTCATATGACAGTGGCAATTGTAATTTAGTACCTCTCCGAGGATGTTCGTCGTATGGCAGTGGCCATTGTAATTTATTACCTCTCCGAGGTTGTTTGTCATATTGCAGTGACCATTGCAATTTAGTACACTCCGTGATTGTTTGTGATATGGCAGTGACCATTGTAATTAAGTACCACTCCGGGGATGGTTGCCGTATGGAAGTGACCATTGCAATTTAGTACCACTCCGAGGATTGTTGTCATATGGAAGTGACCATTGTAATTTAGTACCACTCCGAGGATGTTCGTCGTATGGCAGTGACCATTGTAATTTAGTACCTACCGAGGATGTTCGTCGTATGGCAGTGACCATTGTAGTTTAGTACCTACCGAGGATGTTCGTCGTATGGCAGTGACCATTGTAATTTAGTATCTCTCCGGGGATGGTTGTCGTATGGCAGTGGCAATAGTAATTTAGTAACTCTCCGGGGATGGTTGTCGTATGGCAGTGGCAATTGTAATTTAGTACTTCTCCGAGGATGTTCGTCCTATAGCAGTGGCCATTGTAATTTAGTACCTCTCCGAGGATGCTTGTCATATGGCAGTGACCATTGCAATTTAGTACACTCCTTGGATGTTTGTCATATGGCAGTGACCATTTAATTTAGTACCACTCCGGGGATGGTTGCCGTATGGCAGTGACTATTGTAATTTAGTACCACTCCGGGGATGGTTGCCGTATGGAAGTGACCATGGAAATTTAGTACCACTCCGAGGATGGTTGTCATATGGAAGTGACCATTGTAATTTAGTACCACTCCGAGGATGTTCGTCGTATGGCAGTGACCATTGTAATTTAGTACCTACCGAGGATGTTCGTCGTATGGCAGTGACCATTGTAGTTTAGTACATACCGAGGATGTTTGTCGTATAGCAGTGACCATTGTAATTTAGTACCTCTCAGGGGATGGTTGTCGTATGGCAGTGGCAATTGTAATTTAGTACCTCTCCGTGTATGGTTGTCGTATGGCTGTGGCAATTGTAATTTAGTACCTCTCCGAGGATGTTCGTCGTATGGCAGTGGCCATTGTAATTTAGTACCTCTCCGAGGATGCTTGTCATATGGCAGTGACCATTGTAATTTAGTACCTCTCCGGGAATGGTTGTCGTATGGCAGTGACAATTGTAATTTAGTACCTCTCCGAGGATGTTCGTCGTATGGCAGTGGCCATTGTAATTTAGTACCTGTCCAAGGATGCTTGTCATATGGCAGTGACCATTGTAATTTAGTACCACTCCGGGAATGGTTGTCATATGGCAGTGACCATTGTAATTTAGTACCACTTCGAGGATGGTTGTCCTATGACTGACACCATTGTAATTTACTACCTGTCCGAGGATGTTTGTCATATGGCAGTGACCATTGTAATTTAGTACCACTCCGGGGATGGTTGCCGTATGGAAGTTACCATTGTAATATAGTACCACTCCGAGGATGTTTGTCATATGGCCGTGACCATTGTAATTTAGTACCACTCCGGGGATGGATGCTGTATGGAAGTGACCATTTTAATTTAGTTCCACTCGAGTATGGTTGTCATATGGAAGTGACCATTGTAATTTAGTACCACTCCGGGGATGGTTGCCGTATGGAAGTGACCATTGTAATTTAGTACCACTCCGAGGATGGTTGTCATATAGTACCTACTGAGGATGTTCGTCGTATGGCAGTGACCATTTTAGTTTAGTACCTACCGAGGATGTTCGTAGTATGGCAGTGACCATTGTAATTTAGTACCTCTCCGGGGATGGTTGTCGTATGGCAGTGGCAATTGTAATTTAGTACCTCTCCGAGGATGTTCGTCGTATGGCAGTGGCCATTGTAATTTAGTACCTCTCCGAGGTTGTTTGTCATATTGCAGTGACCATTGCAATTTAGTACACTCCGTGATTGTTTGTGATATGGCAGTGACCATTGTAATTAAGTACCACTCCGGGGATGGTTGCCGTATGGAAGTGACCATTGCAATTTAGTACCACTCCGAGGATTGTTGTCATATGGAAGTGACCATTGTAATTTAGTACCACTCCGAGGATGTTCGTCGTATGGCAGTGACCATTGTAATTTAGTACCTACCGAGGATGTTCGTCGTATGGCAGTGACCATTGTAGTTTAGTACCTACCGAGGATGTTCGTCGTATGGCAGTGACCATTGTAATTTAGTATCTCTCCGGGGATGGTTGTCGTATGGCAGTGGCAATAGTAATTTAGTAACTCTCCGGGGATGGTTGTCGTATGGCAGTGGCAATTGTAATTTAGTACCTCTCCGAGGATGTTCGTCCTATAGCAGTGGCCATTGTAATTTAGTACCTCTCCGAGGATGCTTGTCATATGGCAGTGACCATTGCAATTTAGTACACTCCGTGGATGTTTGTCATATGGCAGTGACCATTTAATTTAGTACCACTCCGGGGATGGTTGCCGTATGGCAGTGACTATTGTAATTTAGTACCACTCCGGGGATGGTTGCCGTATGGAAGTGACCATGGAAATTTAGTACCACTCCGAGGATGGTTGTCATATGGAAGTGACCATTGTAATTTAGTACCACTCCGAGGATGTTCGTCGTATGGCAGTGACCATTGTAATTTAGTACCTACCGAGGATGTTCGTCGTATGGCAGTGACCATTGTAGTTTAGTACCTACCGAGGATGTTTGTCGTATAGCAGTGACCATTGTAATTTAGTACCTCTCAGGGGATGGTTGTCGTATGGCAGTGGCAATTGTAATTTAGTACCTCTCCGTGTATGGTTGTCGTATGGCTGTGGCAATTGTAATTTACTACCTCTCCGAGGATGTTCGTCGTATGGCAGTGGCCATTGTAATTTAGTACCTCTCCGAGGATGCTTGTCATATGGCAGTGACCATTGCAATTTAGTACACTCCGTGGATGTTTGTCATATGGCAGTGACCATTGTAATTTAGTACCACTCCGAGGATGTTTGTCATATGGCAATGACCATTGCAATTTAGTACCACTCCGAGGATGTTCGTCGTATGGCAGTGACCAATGTAGTTTATTTAGTACCTCTCCGAGGATGTTTGTCATATTTCAGTGACAATTGCAATTTAGTGCACTCCGTGGATATTTGTCATATGGCAGTGACCATTGTAATTTAGTACCACTCCGGGGATGGTTGCCGTATGGAAGTGACCATTGTAATTTAGTACCACTCCGAGGATGTTCGTCATATGGAAGTGACAATTGTAATTTAGTACCACTCCGAGGATGGTCATCGTATGGCAGTGACCATTGTAGTTTAGTACCTACCGAGGATGTTCGACGTATGGCAGTGAGCATTGTAATTTAGTACCTCTCCGGGGATGGTTGTCGTATGGCAGTGGCAATTGTTATTTAGTACCTCTCCGAGGATGTTCGTCGTATGGCAGTGACCATTGTAATTTAGTACCAGTCCGAGGATGGTTGTCATATGGAAGTGACCATTGTAATTTAGTACCACTCCGGGGATGGTTGCCGTATGGAAGTGACCATTGTAATTTAGTACCAGTCCGAGGATGGTTGTCATATGGAAGTGACCATTGTAATTTAGTACCACTCCGGGGATGGTTGCCGTATGGAAGTGACCATTGTAATTTAGTACCAGTCCGAGGATGGTTGTCATATGGAAGTGACCATTGTAATTTAGTACCACTCCGAGTATGTTCGTCGAATGGCAGTGACCATTGTAATTTATTACCTACCGAGGATATTCGTCGTATGGCAGTGACCATTGTAGTTTAGTACCTACCGAGGATGTTCGTCGTATGGCAGTGACCATTGTAATTTAGTACCTCTCCGGGGATGGTTGTCGTATGGCAGTGGCAATTGTAATTTAGTACCTCTCCGGGGATGGTTGTCGTATGGCAGTGGCAATTGTAATTTAGTACCTCTCCGGGGATGGTTGTCGTATGGCAGTGGCAATTGTAATTTAGTACCTCTCCGGGGATGGTTGCCGTATGGAAGTGACGATTGTAATTTAGTACCACTCCGAGTATGGTTGTCATATGGAAGTGACCATTGTAATTTAGTACCACTCCGAGGATGGTAATCAAATGGCAGTGACCATTGTAATTTAGTACCACTCCGAGGATGTTCGTCGTATGGCAGTGACCATTGTAATTGAGTACAACTCCGAGGATTGTTGTCATATGGCAGTGACCATTGTAATTTAGTACCACTCCGAGGATGTTTGTCATATGGCAGTGACCATTGTAATTTAGTACCACTCCGGGGATGGTTACCGTATATAAGTTACCATTGTAATATAGTAACACTCCGAGGATGGTTGTCATATGGAAGTGACAATTGTAATTTAGTACCACTCTGAGGATGTTCGTCGTATGGCAGTGACCATTGTCGTTTAGTACCTACCGAGGATGTTCGTCGTATGGCAGTGACCATTGTAATATAGTACCTCTCCGGGGATGGTTGTCGTATGGCAGTGGCCATTGTAATTTAGTACCTCTCCGAGGATGTTCGTCGTATGGCAATGACCATTGTTATATAGTGCCTCTCCGAGAATGTTTGTCATATGGCAGTGACCATTGCAATTTAGTACACTCCGTGATGTTTGTCATATGGCAGCGACCATTGTAATTTAGTACCACTCCGGGGATGGTTGCCGTATGGAAGTGACCATTGTAATTTAGTACCACTCCGAGGATGGTTGTCATATGGAAGTGACCATTGTAATTTAGTACCACTCCGAGGATGTTCGTCGTATGGCAGTGACCATTGCAATTTAGTACCTACCGAGGATGTTCGTCGTATGGCAGTGACCATTGTAGTTTAGTACCAACCGAGGATGTTCGTCGTATGGCAGTGACCATTGTAATTTAGTACCTCTCCGGGGATGGTTGTCTTATGGCCGTGGCAATTGTAATTTAGTACCTCTCCGAGGATGCTTGTCATATTGCAGTGACCATTGCAATTTAGTACACTCCGTGGATGTTTTTCATATGGCAGTGACCATTGTAATTTAGTACCACTCCGGGGATGGTTGCCGTATGGAAGTGACCATTGTAATTTAGTACCACTCCGAGGATGTTCGTCGTATGGCAGTGACCATTGTAATTTAGTACCTACCGAGGATGTTCATCGTATGGCAGTGACCATTGTAATTTAGTTCCTCTCCGGAGATGGTTGTCGTATGGCAGTGGCCATTGTAATTTAGTACCACTCCGAGGATTTTCGTCGTATGGCAGTGGCCATTGTAATTTAGTACCTTCCGAGGATTTTCGTCGTATGGCAGTGACCATTGTAGTTTAGTACCACTCCGAGGATGTTCGTCGTATGGCAGTGACCATTGTAATTTAGTAGCTCTCTTGGGATGGTTGTCGTATGGCAGTGATCATTGAAGTTTAGAACCTCTCCGGGGATGGTTGTCGTATGTCAGTGACCATTGTAATTTAATTCCTACCGAGGATGTTCGTCGTATGGCAGTGATCATTGTTATTTAGTACCTCTCCGGGGATGGTTGTCTAATATAAGTGACCATTGTAATTTAGTACCACTCCGTGGACGGTTGTCGTATGGCAGTGACCATTATAATTGAGTACCACTCCGGGGATGGTTGTCTTATGTAAGTGACCATTGTAATTCAGTACCACTCCGTGGACGGTTCTCCTATGGCAGTGACCATTATAATTGAGTACCACTCTGGGGATGGTTGTCTTATGTAAGTGACCATTGTAATTTAGTACAACTCCGAAAATGTTTGTCATATGGCAGTGAACATTGTAATTTAGTACCACTCCGAGATGGTTGTCGTATAGAAGTGACCGTTGTAATTTAGTACCACTCCGAGATGATTGTCGTATGGAAGTGACCATATTTAGTACAACACCGGGGATGGTTGTCGTATGGCAGTGACCATTGTAATTAAGTACCACTCCGAGGATGGTTGTCATATGGCATTGACCATTGTAATTTAGTACCACTCCGGGTATGGTTGTCGTATGGAAGTGACCATTGTAATTTAGTACCACTCCGAGAATGGTTGTCATATGGCAGTGACCATTGTAAATAAGTACCACTCCGAGGATGTTTGTCATATGGCAGTGACCATTGTAATTTAGTACCATTCCGAGAATGGTTGTCATATGGCAGTGACCATTGTAATTTAGTACCACTCCGAGGATGGTTGTCATATGGCAGTGACCATTGTAATTTAGTACCACTCCGAGGATGTTCGTCGTATGGCAGTGACCATTGTAATTGAGTACAACTCCGAGGATGGTTGTCATATGGCAGTGACCATTGTAATTTAGTACCATTCCGAAGATGTTCGTCGTATGGCAATGACCATTGTAATTAAGTTCTACTCCGAAGATGTTTGTCATATGGCAGTGACCATTGTAATTAAGTACCACTCTGAGGAAGGTTGTCATATGACAGTGACCATTGTAATTTTGTACCACTCCGTGGATGGTTTTCATATGGCAGTGACCATTGTAATTTAGTACCACTTCGGGGATGGTTGCCATATGCAAGTGACCATTGTAATTTAATACCACTCCGAGAATGGTTGTCATATGGCAGTGACCATTGTAATTTAGTACCACTCCGATGATGTTTGTCATATGGCAGTGACCATTGTAATTTAGTACCATTCCGAGAATGGTTGTCATATGGCAGTGACCATTGTAATTTATTACCACTCCGAGGATGGTTGTCAAATGACAGTGACCATTGTAATTTAGTACCACTCCGAGGATGTTCGTCGTATGGCAGTGACCATTGTAATTGAGTAGAATTCCGAGGATGGTTGTCATATGGCAGTGACCGTTGTAATTTAGTACCACTCCGAGGATGTTTGTCGTATGGCAGTGACCATTGTAGTTTAGTACCAATCCGAGGATGTTTGTCATATGGCAGTGACCATTGTAATTTAATACCACTCCGAGGATGGTTGTCAAATGACAGTGAGCATTGTAATTTAGTACCACTCCGAGGATGTTCGTCGTATGGCAGTGACCATTGTAATTGAGTACAACTCCGAGGAAGGTTGTCATATGGCAGTGACCGTTGTAATTTACTACCACTCCGAGAATGGTTGTCATATGGCAGTGACCATTGTAATTTAGTACCACTTCGAGGATGGTTGTCCTATGACAGACACCATTGTAATTTACTACCTCTCCGAGGATGTTTGTCATATGGCATTGACCATTGTAATTTAGTACCACTCCGTGGATGGTTGCCGTATGCAAGTGACCATTGTAATTTAGTACCACATCGAGGATGGTTGTCATATGGAAGTGATCATTGTAATTTAGTACCACTCCGAGGATGTTCGTCGTATGGCATTGACCATTGTAGTTTAGTACCTACCGAGGATGTTCGTCGTATGGCAGTGACCATTGTAACTCCGAGGATGGTTGTCATATGGCAGTGACCGTTGTAATTTAGTACCACTCCGAGAATGGTTGTCATATGACAGTGACCATTGTAATTTAGTACCACTCCGAGGATGGTTGTCAAATGACAGTGACCATTGTAATTTAGTACCACTCCGAGGATGTTCGTCGTATGGCAGTGACTATTGTAATTAAGTACAACTCCGAGGATGGTTGTCATATGGCAGTGACCGTTGTAATTTAGTACCACTCCGAGAATGGTTGTCATATGGCAGTGACCATTGTAATTTAGTACCACTTCGAGGATGGTTGTCCTATGACAGACACCATTGTAATTTACTACCTCTCCGAGGATGTTTGTCATATAGCAGTGACAATTGCAATTAAGTACACTTTGTTGATGTTTGTCATATGGCAGTGACCATTGTAATTTAGTACCACTCCGGGGATGGTTGCCGTATGCAAGTGACCATTGTAATTTAGTACCACATCGAGGATGGTTGTCATATGGAAGTGATCATTGTAATTTAGTACCACTCCGAGTATGTTCGTCGTATGGCAGTGACCATTGTAGTTTAGTACCTACCGAGGATGTTCGTCGTATGGCAGTGACCATTGTAATTTAGTACCTCTCCGGGAATGGTTGTCGTATGGCAGTGACCATTGTAATTTAGTACCTCTCCGAGGATGTTCGTCGTATGGCAGTGGCCATTGTAATTTAGTACCTCTCCGAAAATGCTTGTCATATGGCAATGACCATTGCAATTTAGTACACTCCGTGGATGTTTGTCATATGGCAGCGACCATTGTAATTTAGTACCACTCCGGGGATGGTTGCCGTATGGAAGTGACCATTGTAATTTAGTACCACTCCGAGGATGGTTGTCATATGGAAGTGACCATTGTAATTTAGTACCACTCGGAGGATGTTCGTCGTATGGCAGTGACCATTGTAATTTAGTACCTACCGAGGATGTTCGTCGTATGGCAGTGACCATTGTAATTTAGTACCTCTCCGGGGATGGTTGTCATATGGCAGTGGCCATTGTAATTTAGTATCTCTCCGATGATGTTCGTCGTATGGCAGTGACCATTTATAATTTAGTACCTTCCGAGGATGTTCGTCGTATGGCAGTGACCATTCTAATTTAGTACATCTCCGGGGATGGTAGTCGTATGGCAGTGGCCATTTTAATTTAGTACCTACCGAGGATGTTTGTCGTATGGCAATGATCATTGTAGTTTAGTACCACTCCGAGGATGTTCGTCGTATGGCAGTGACCATTGTAATTTAGTACCTCTCCGAGGATGTTTGTCGTATGGCAGTGACCATTGTAATTTATTACCTCTCCGGGGATGGTTGTCGTATGGCAGTGGCCATTGTAATTTAGTACCACTCCGAGGATGTTCGTCGTATGGCAGAGACCATTGTAATTTAGTACCTCTCCGGGGATGGTTGTCGTATGGCAGTGATCAATGTAGTTTAGTACCTCTCCGGGTATGGTTGTCGTATGGCAGTGACCATTGTAATTTAATGCCTACCGAGGATGTTCGTCGTAAGGCAGTGACCATTGTAATTAATACCACTCCGGGGATGGTTGTCGTATGGCAGAGACCATTGTAATTTAATACATACCGAGGATGTTTGTCGTATGGCAGTGATCAATTATAGTTTAGGACCACTCCGAGGATGTTCGTCATATGGCAGTGCCTCTCCGGGGATGGTTGTCTTATGTAAGTCACCATTGTAATTTAGTACCACTCCATGGACGGTTGTCGTATGTCAGTGACCATTGTAATTGAGTACCACTCCGGGGATGGTTGTCTTATGTAAGTGACCATTGTAATTTAGTACCACTCCGTGGACGGTTGTCATATGGCAGTGACCATTGTAATTTAGTACCACTCCGAGGATGTTCGTCGTATGGCAGTGACCATTGTTATTGAGTTCCACTCCGGCAATGGTTGTCTTATGTAAGTGACCATTGTAATTTAGTACCACTCCGTGGACGGTTCTCGTATGGCAGTGACCATTGTAATTGAGTACCACTCCAGGGATGGTTTTCTTATGTAAGTGACCATTGTAATTTAGTACAACTCCGAGGATTGTTGTCATATGGCAGTGACCATTGTAATTTAGTACCACTCCGAGGATGTTTGTCATATGGCAGTGACCATTGTAATTTAGTACCACTCCGGGGATGGTTACCGTATATAATTTACCATTGTAATATAGTAACACTCCGAGGATGGTTGTCATATGGAAGTGACAATTGTAATTTAGTACCACTCTGAGGATGTTCGTCGTATGGCAGTGACCATTGTCGTTTAGTACCTACCGAGGATGTTCGTCGTATGGCAGTGACCATTGTAATATAGTACCTCTCCGGGGATGGTTGTCGTATGGCAGTGGCCATTGTAATTTAGTACCTCTCCGAGGATGTTCGTCGTATGGCAATGACCATTGTTATATAGTGCCTCTCCGAGAATGTTTGTCATATGGCAGTGACCATTGCAATTTAGTACACTCCGTGATGTTTGTCATATGGCAGCGACCATTGTAATTTAGTACCACTCCGGGGATGGTTGCCGTATGGAAGTGACCATTGTAATTTAGTACCACTCCGAGGATGGTTGTCATATGGAAGTGACCATTGTAATTTAGTACCACTCCGAGGATGTTCGTCGTATGGCAGTGACCATTGCAATTTAGTACCTACCGAGGATGTTCGTCGTATGGCAGTGACCATTGTAGTTTAGTACCAACCGAGGATGTTCGTCGTATGGCAGTGACCATTGTAATTTAGTACCTCTCCGGGGATGGTTGTCTTATGGCCGTGGCAATTGTAATTTAGTACCTCTCCGAGGATGCTTGTCATATTGCAGTGACCATTGCAATTTAGTACACTCCGTGGATGTTTTTCATATGGCAGTGACCATTGTAATTTAGTACCACTCCGGGGATGGTTGCCGTATGGAAGTGACCATTGTAATTTAGTACCACTCCGAGGATGTTCGTCGTATGGCAGTGACCATTGTAATTTAGTACCTACCGAGGATGTTCATCGTATGGCAGTGACCATTGTAATTTAGTTCCTCTCCGGAGATGGTTGTCGTATGGCAGTGGCCATTGTAATTTAGTACCACTCCGAGGATTTTCGTCGTATGGCAGTGGCCATTGTAATTTAGTACCTTCCGAGGATTTTCGTCGTATGGCAGTGACCATTGTAGTTTAGTACCACTCCGAGGATGTTCGTCGTATGGCAGTGACCATTGTAATTTAGTAGCTCTCTTGGGATGGTTGTCGTATGGCAGTGATCATTGAAGTTTAGAACCTCTCCGGGGATGGTTGTCGTATGTCAGTGACCATTGTAATTTAATTCCTACCGAGGATGTTCGTCGTATGGCAGTGATCATTGTTATTTAGTACCTCTCCGGGGATGGTTGTCTAATATAAGTGACCATTGTAATTTAGTACCACTCCGTGGACGGTTGTCGTATGGCAGTGACCATTATAATTGAGTACCACTCCGGGGATGGTTGTCTTATGTAAGTGACCATTGTAATTCAGTACCACTCCGTGGACGGTTCTCCTATGGCAGTGACCATTGTAATTGAGTACCACTCTGGGGATGGTTGTCTTATGTAAGTGACCATTGTAATTTAGTACAACTCCGAAAATGTTTGTCATATGGCAGTGAACATTGTAATTTAGTACCACTCCGAGATGGTTGTCGTATAGAAGTGACCGTTGTAATTTAGTACCACTCCGAGATGATTGTCGTATGGAAGTGACCATATTTAGTACAACACCGGGGATGGTTGTCGTATGGCAGTGACCATTGTAATTAAGTACCACTCCGAGGATGGTTGTCATATGGCATTGACCATTGTAATTTAGTACCACTCCGGGTATGGTTGTCGTATGGAAGTGACCATTGTAATTTAGTACCACTCCGAGAATGGTTGTCATATGGCAGTGACCATTGTAAATAAGTACCACTCCGAGGATGTTTGTCATATGGCAGTGACCATTGTAATTTAGTACCATTCCGAGAATGGTTGTCATATGGCAGTGACCATTGTAATTTAGTACCACTCCGAGGATGGTTGTCATATGGCAGTGACCATTGTAATTTAGTACCACTCCGAGGATGTTCGTCGTATGGCAGTGACCATTGTAATTGAGTACAACTCCGAGGATGGTTGTCATATGGCAGTGACCATTGTAATTTAGTACCATTCCGAAGATGTTCGTCGTATGGCAATGACCATTGTAATTAAGTACTACTCCGAAGATGTTTGTCATATGGCAGTGACCATTGTAATTAAGTACCACTCTGAGGAAGGTTGTCATATGACAGTGACCATTGTAATTTTGTACCACTCCGTGGATGGTTTTCATATGGCAGTGACCATTGTAATTTAGTACCACTTCGGGGATGGTTGCCATATGCAAGTGACCATTGTAATTTAATACCACTCCGAGAATGGTTGTCATATGGCAGTGACCATTGTAATTTAGTACCACTCCGATGATGTTTGTCATATGGCAGTGACCATTGTAATTTAGTACCATTCCGAGAATGGTTGTCATATGGCAGTGACCATTGTAATTTATTACCACTCCGAGGATGGTTGTCAAATGACAGTGACCATTGTAATTTAGTACCACTCCGAGGATGTTCGTCGTATGGCAGTGACCATTGTAATTGAGTAGAATTCCGAGGATGGTTGTCATATGGCAGTGACCGTTGTAATTTAGTACCACTCCGAGGATGTTTGTCGTATGGCAGTGACCATTGTAGTTTAGTACCAATCCGAGGATGTTTGTCATATGGCAGTGACCATTGTAATTTAATACCACTCCGAGGATGGTTGTCAAATGACAGTGAGCATTGTAATTTAGTACCACTCCGAGGATGTTCGTCGTATGGCAGTGACCATTGTAATTGAGTACAACTCCGAGGAAGGTTGTCATATGGCAGTGACCGTTGTAATTTACTACCACTCCGAGAATGGTTGTCATATGGCAGTGACCATTGTAATTTAGTACCACTTCGAGGATGGTTGTCCTATGACAGACACCATTGTAATTTACTACCTCTCCGAGGATGTTTGTCATATGGCATTGACCATTGTAATTTAGTACCACTCCGTGGATGGTTGCCGTATGCAAGTGACCATTGTAATTTAGTACCACATCGAGGATGGTTGTCATATGGAAGTGATCATTGTAATTTAGTACCACTCCGAGGATGTTCGTCGTATGGCATTGACCATTGTAGTTTAGTACCTACCGAGGATGTTCGTCGTATGGCAGTGACCATTGTAACTCCGAGGATGGTTGTCATATGGCAGTGACCGTTGTAATTTAGTACCACTCCGAGAATGGTTGTCATATGACAGTGACCATTGTAATTTAGTACCACTCCGAGGATGGTTGTCAAATGACAGTGACCATTGTAATTTAGTACCACTCCGAGGATGTTCGTCGTATGGCAGTGACTATTGTAATTAAGTACAACTCCGAGGATGGTTGTCATATGGCAGTGACCGTTGTAATTTAGTACCACTCCGAGAATGGTTGTCATATGGCAGTGACCATTGTAATTTAGTACCACTTCGAGGATGGTTGTCCTATGACAGACACCATTGTAATTTACTACCTCTCCGAGGATGTTTGTCATATAGCAGTGACAATTGCAATTAAGTACACTTTGTTGATGTTTGTCATATGGCAGTGACCATTGTAATTTAGTACCACTCCGGGGATGGTTGCCGTATGCAAGTGACCATTGTAATTTAGTACCACATCGAGGATGGTTGTCATATGGAAGTGATCATTGTAATTTAGTACCACTCCGAGTATGTTCGTCGTATGGCAGTGACCATTGTAGTTTAGTACCTACCGAGGATGTTCGTCGTATGGCAGTGACCATTGTAATTTAGTACCTCTCCGGGAATGGTTGTCGTATGGCAGTGACCATTGTAATTTAGTACCTCTCCGAGGATGTTCGTCGTATGGCAGTGGCCATTGTAATTTAGTACCTCTCCGAAAATGCTTGTCATATGGCAATGACCATTGCAATTTAGTACACTCCGTGGATGTTTGTCATATGGCAGCGACCATTGTAATTTAGTACCACTCCGGGGATGGTTGCCGTATGGAAGTGACCATTGTAATTTAGTACCACTCCGAGGATGGTTGTCATATGGAAGTGACCATTGTAATTTAGTACCACTCGGAGGATGTTCGTCGTATGGCAGTGACCATTGTAATTTAGTACCTACCGAGGATGTTCGTCGTATGGCAGTGACCATTGTAATTTAGTACCTCTCCGGGGATGGTTGTCATATGGCAGTGGCCATTGTAATTTAGTATCTCTCCGATGATGTTCGTCGTATGGCAGTGACCATTTATAATTTAGTACCTTCCGAGGATGTTCGTCGTATGGCAGTGACCATTCTAATTTAGTACATCTCCGGGGATGGTAGTCGTATGGCAGTGGCCATTTTAATTTAGTACCTACCGAGGATGTTTGTCGTATGGCAATGATCATTGTAGTTTAGTACCACTCCGAGGATGTTCGTCGTATGGCAGTGACCATTGTAATTTAGTACCTCTCCGAGGATGTTTGTCGTATGGCAGTGACCATTGTAATTTATTACCTCTCCGGGGATGGTTGTCGTATGGCAGTGGCCATTGTAATTTAGTACCACTCCGAGGATGTTCGTCGTATGGCAGAGACCATTGTAATTTAGTACCTCTCCGGGGATGGTTGTCGTATGGCAGTGATCAATGTAGTTTAGTACCTCTCCGGGTATGGTTGTCGTATGGCAGTGACCATTGTAATTTAATGCCTACCGAGGATGTTCGTCGTAAGGCAGTGACCATTGTAATTAATACCACTCCGGGGATGGTTGTCGTATGGCAGAGACCATTGTAATTTAATACATACCGAGGATGTTTGTCGTATGGCAGTGATCAATTATAGTTTAGGACCACTCCGAGGATGTTCGTCATATGGCAGTGCCTCTCCGGGGATGGTTGTCTTATGTAAGTCACCATTGTAATTTAGTACCACTCCATGGACGGTTGTCGTATGTCAGTGACCATTGTAATTGAGTACCACTCCGGGGATGGTTGTCTTATGTAAGTGACCATTGTAATTTAGTACCACTCCGTGGACGGTTGTCATATGGCAGTGACCATTGTAATTTAGTACCACTCCGAGGATGTTCGTCGTATGGCAGTGACCATTGTTATTGAGTTCCACTCCGGCAATGGTTGTCTTATGTAAGTGACCATTGTAATTTAGTACCACTCCGTGGACGGTTCTCGTATGGCAGTGACCATTGTAATTGAGTACCACTCCAGGGATGGTTTTCTTATGTAAGTGACCATTGTAATTTAGTACAACTCCGAGAATGTTTGTCATGTGGCAGTTAACATTGTAATTTAGTACCACTCCGAGATGGTTGTCGTATGGAAGTGACCGTTGTAATTTAGTACCACTCCGAGATGGTTGTCGTATGGAAGTGACCATATTTAGTACCACTCCGGGGATGGTTGTCGTATTGC
>JAWPHD010007968.1:0-17500 GCA_037043455.1 Cyrtodaria siliqua
TGTTTGAACGTATTTATTTTATTTTATATACTTTCATCTCATCACAATATACAACATAAATGGTACATTGTTCATAAAACAGTAATAACGTGCATGTAAAACTCCAATCGGAGGTAAATGAGACGATGGTAAGAGATACACTCAGTACAGCTGAAAACGGAACACTTGGTATTTTTTGAATTTCTGAAGATGTTAAAGATGTTAAGAAATGTGTTTTAAAGGGACACACGGCAATTTTGAAGTTTCTATCAGTCAACAAAATTAGCCTCTCGATTTATTAATTCAGTGACATTTTGGCTTTAAACCTGCTTGCATATCATTAAATAAAATTTTGAGTTTTCCATTTTCATCGTTATTTTACCAAATGTTGAAATACATTATTGGTGCATAATTGTCAAAAGTCAGTAATATACAAAAACAAATTGCTTTATACTGTTCTTATAATTAACATTAATGATTGAAATAATGCATGGTATGCAGAAAAGCAGACGGGCGCCGCACGTTTTTAAAAATCAAGATTGCCATGTGTCCCTTTAACCGAAAGAAATTGAGCATATATTCTGCAACTGTTTATCGCCAAAGAGACTTTTGTACTAACATAAAATATAATCTTGATTTGAACAAACAACAAGCGGACTAAAAATAATTGAAAAAACAAAAACGTTGCTTTTTAAATGTATTGACTAGACAATAATGCGTTTGCATTGTAATACACAAACATATATCATATTCCTTAATATATTATTCCTATGTACAACATAGCCGAGTTGAGCAATCAATGTTAATCTTCATTTTATAATACATTTGAAACATATATGTGTAAGAATTGACAAAAGCAACACAGAAATATGAAGAAAAAAAGGTTTCAAGTGGGGTGTGGGGGGGGGGGGAGCGGGGGGGGGGGGGGAGAGGCAGACGTCGGTTGGAGGCAGGGGGGGGGAGGGTGCAACATATATGTGTAAGAATTGACTAAAACAACTAAGAAATATGTAAAAAAATAGTTTCAAGTGGGGATGGGGTGTGGGGGCTGCGGGGTGAGAGGCGGGGGTGGGTTGGGGGCGGGAAAGGGGGCAACATATATGAGTAAGAATTGACTAAAACAACAAAGAAATATTGTAAAAAAATAATAGTTTCAAGTGGGGGTGGGGTGTGGAGGTGCGGGGGGAGAGGCGGGTGGGTTGGGGGCGGGGTAGGGGCAACATATATGTGTAAGAACTGACTAAAACAACAAAGAAATATAAAAAAATAAATTAAAAAAAATTGTTTCTTGTGGAGGGGAGCGGGGGGGGGGGGGGGGGGGAGAGGCAGGAGTGGTTTGGAGGCAGGATGCAACATATATGTGTAAGAATTGACTAAAACAACAAAGAAATATGTAAAAAAAAAAATAGTTTCAAGTTGGGGTGGGGTGCGGGGGTGTGGGGGGAGAGGCGGGGTTGAGTTGGGGGCGGGGGGAGGGGCAACATATATGTGTAAGAATTGACTAAAACAACAAAGAAATATTGTAAAAAAAAAAAAAAAAGTTTCAAGTGTGTGTGGTGTGGGGGGGGGGGGGGGGGGGCGGGGTGAGGCGGATGTGTGTGTGTGTGGTGGGGGGGGGGGGAGGTTGCAACATATATGTGTAAGAATCGACTAAAACAACACAGAATATGAAGAAAAAAATATGATTTCAAGTGAGGGTTGGGTGGTTGGTAGCGGGGGTGGGGCAATATATATGTATATGAACTGACAAAAGCAACACAGAAATATGTAAAAAAAAAATAGTTTCAAGTAGGGGTGGGGGGTGGGTTGCGGGGAATGAGAGGCGGGAGTGGGGAGGGGGGGGGGGGGTGGAAAACACATATGTGTAAGAAATGACTAAAACAACAAAGAAACATGTAAAAAAAAAAAAAAAAAAAAAGAGTTTCAAGTGGGGGGCGGCTGTGGGGTGAGAGGCGGGGGTGGGGGGGGGGAGGGGCAGCAACATATATGTGTAAGAATTTACAAAAGCAACACAGAAATATGTAATAAATAAATAAAATAGTTTCAAGTGGGGGTGAGGTGGGGGGTGGAATGGGGGTGAGAGGCAGGAATGGGTAGGGTGGGGAGGGGGAAACATATATGTGATGTGTAAGAATTGACTAAAACAACAAAGAAATATGTAAAAAAAAAAGTTTCAAGTCTGGGTGTGTGGGGCGGGGGGGGGGGGGCGGGGGAGTTGGGGAGAGGCGGGGGGGTGGGGGACGGAGGGTTGCAACATATATGTGTAAGATTTGACTAAAACAAGACAGAAATATGTAAAAAAAAAAAAAAAAAAAAAGGTGTGGAGGGGAGTGGGGGCGGGTGTAGGGGGTGGGGATGAGGGAGCCCATGCCCAAATATGGGTGAAGTAAAAAGATCCATAATGATATAACAAATCCCAAACCAAAATTATAGATATATACATGCTTACATGCACACCTAAATCTGCCTTTATTTCACATTTTATGGGCCATCACAATTTGGGTTCCATGGGAGCCCAGAATTTGCAGAAGACAAAATTACTTATCCAACCCTTTACAACATACTATAAGGAAACCAATTCCAAAATTTAGTTCAGCTAGGACAAGAAATGTAAGAGATATAGACCTGTAAACACAGCTTACACGCACAATTTGATGTGAAACAGACATATTTTTAGGGCTATCAAAATTTGGGTTCCATGGGAGCAGCCCTTATGATAATGCTATAAGGAAGCTAATGGCCAAATTTGGTTGTGCTAGGGTAAGAATTGTAAGATATATAGACTTGTAAACACAGCTTACACGCAAAATTTGATGTGAAATGGGGCACATTTTATTGGCTATCATACTTTGGGTTCCATGGGAGCCCATGGGTTACAGGAACAAAATTTGCTTATGCAGCCCTTAAGATAATGCTACAAGGAAGCCCATGAACAAATTTGGTTGTGCTAGGATAAGAAATGTAAGAGATATAGACTTGTAAACACAGCTTACACGCAAACCTTGATGTGGGACGCCGACGCCGACGCCGACCCCGGGGTGATTACATAAGCTCTCTTATTCTTCGAATAGTCGAGCTTAAAATGAATGACATGAAACGCAAACGCCCGCGAGAGTTCTTGAACATATTTAAACATAAACCTGTGAATAAAAATGGCGCACAAATACCCACAGATGAATTTTATAATTATAGTAAGAATTTAGCAGCAAATACGATATCTCATACGAATGAAGAATACGTCGAGCTCCTGCAAGGTTTTTTAAATAACGATTTAGTCGAACCTACATATAGTGAACTCGACCGACCGATTACTATGGAAGAAATAGTACGCACATCGAAGTTAGGAAACAATAAAGCATGTTCATTTATCCATATCATTTGATTATTTTAAAGAAAGCATAGACATAATTGCAAGATCACTCGAAATACTGTTTAATTAGATCATAGACAAAAAGGTATTTCCACCTAGTTGGTCAACCGGCCTCATAATACCGAAAGAAGTGGATCCGTCTGAACCAAATAATTACAGAGGCATAATAATCGCAAGCTGTTTTGCCAAGTTTGTTTACAGTTATTATTATCAACGAGAGATTAAAGGGACACATGGCAATCTTGACTTTTTAAAAACTAGCGCCGTCCGGTTAGTTTTCCTGCATAAATTGCATTTGTTCAATCATTAATGTTAATTATAAGAATTGTATTAAGCCATTTGTTTTTGCATACTATTAAATTTTGATATTACTGCACCAATAATATATTAAAACTTATAGTATAATAAGACGAAATAGTGAATACTTAAAATTTGATTTATTTAAATGTAACCAGGGTAAAAGTAAAAATGATACTGAATATATAAACGGAGACATCCATTGCAAATACACAAAGATTGCCGTGTGTCCCTTTAAAGAAATGGGCATTAGATAATGATATACTCACTGACGCTCAGTTCGGATTTAAACCTAAGTATGGCACAGTTGACGCTATATTTTCACTGCACGCGCTAATGAACAACAACTCACGAATAAAAGCAAATTACTCTGTTGCTTCGTTGACTTAAAACAAGTGTATGACTTAATTGACCGTAACTGTCTTTGGTTCAAATTAATCAAACCCGTAATAGATGGTGAAATATTTTCACTAACCCGCTCAATGTATGATGAAGTCAAATTATGTATCAAACATTTGAATACTGTAACAGACTTTTTCAACAGTGACCTAGGGCTATTTCAAGGGGAGATAACATCACCGATATTGAAAAATGTCTTAGGATTCAGTCATTGTCAGTTCAATGTGACCTTGATGACCTACTTAACCCAAAAGTAATAGGCTTCCTCCTCTGACCAAGGACAATGCACTTATGAAGTTTAATAAGTGTGGGTATTATGTTTCCGGGATTGTCATATGCAAATGTGTATGTCAATATTAGGACCTTGACTTTGACCTACTAAACCCAAATGCGATAGGGTTCCTCCTCACACCAAGGGAAATGTATCTACAAAGTGTCATGAGTGTATGTATTATACTCCTAGAGTTATCACTTGGAATATTTATTGGTGACATTGACCTTTGACCTAGTGACCCCAATTGCAATAGGGTTCTTCCTCTGACCAAAGGCAATGTATCTATGAAGTTTAATGAGTGTGTGTGTTGTGGTTTCACAGTTATTTGGCGGAATGTGTATCTTCATATAAGGTCATGGTGACCTTGACATTTGGCCTAATGACCCCCAAAACAATAAGGTTCTTTCCCTTGCCGGCGTCAATGCACATACAAAGTTTCATCAGTGGGCGTGTTATGGTTTTGATGTTATCGTGCAGAATGCATATTACCACATAAGGTCATAGCGACCTTCACCATTGACCTGCTAACCCCAACGAACTACGATAGTTTCTCTCACTAAGGGCAATGTACCTTTGAAGTTTCATGAGTGTAGGTGTTATAGTTTAGAAGTTATAGTACGGAATGCATATTTCCATATAAGGTCACTGTGACCTTGACCTTTGACTTACTGGCCTCAAAAGCAATATTGTTCCTCCTCACACCCAGGGCAATGTACCTACAAAGTTTTATGATTGTAGGTTTTATGGATTGAAGTTATTGTGCGGAATGCATATTTTCATATAAGTTCACCGTGACCTTGAACTTTGACCTACTGATACCAAATGAAATATGGTTTCTCCTTTCACCTAGGGCAATGCACCTCTGAATTTTTTTGAGTGCAGGTGTTACGGTTTTGAAGTTGTTGTGCGGAAGGCATATTTCCATATAATATCACTGTGACCTTGACCTTTGACCTACTGGCCCAAAAGCAATAGGTCTACTCTTCCCACCTAGGGCAATGAAGTTTTACGGGTTTGAAGTTATTATGCGGAATTAAGGTGATTGTGACCTTTACATGTGACCTATTGACCCCAAAAGCAACACGATTCCTCCTTTCACCTAGTGCAATTTAGCTACGAAGTTTTATGGGTGTAGGTGTTACGGTTTTGAAGTTATTGTGCTGAAGTTATGTTATGCTGGTTTTGAAGTTATGTATTTCCTTCAGAGTAGGAGACTTACATAATAGATTTACCAGAAACACAAAGTCATATACAATTATGAAAGATAATAGCATAACACATATTCTACATACACATGGATTTAACGGACACTACGATCTAATACAAATGAGAACTTGCATATTCCCAGATCACATACATCTTACTACGATAATTCTTTTTCTGTATGTGGTCCTAAAGAATGGAACTCTCTTCCCGTCGAAATTAGACGATCATCATCTCTTCACCAATTCAAGCGCTTGCTAAAATATCACCTCATGAAAATTATAACTTTATTCTTGAAGCTCATATTATCTCATGGACATCCTGCAGAGTGATTTTCACAACATTAGCAGTAGTGTTTACTATATTTCACGTTCTGCGGGATACGATAGGGCCTTCATATTTCATCCGATCTTTACCAAACTTTACCAGATTATTAATATCAATGATTTAAAACCAGCCAGATCAGACAAGCAACAACGGAGTTATGGCCCTTGATTTAGTTTAAAATGATATATTTTGCCTCATTAAGATGATAGAGCCTTGATTTTTCATCCGATCTTTACCAAGCTTTACCAGATTGTTAATATCAATGAAAGCTCGGACAAGTTCGAAAACCAGCCAGTTCGGACTAGTAACAGCGGAGTCATGACCCTTTGCCTCGTTAAGACAAGAGGGCCTTCATTTTTCATCCGATCTTTACCAAACTTTACCAGATTGTTACTATCAATGAAAGCTCTGACAAGTTTGTAAACCAGCCAGATTGAATCATAACAACGGAGTTGTGGCCCTTGATTAAGTTAAAAATGCTATATTTTGCCTCTTTAAGACGATAGGGCCTTATTTTTTGATCCGATCTTTAACAAACTTTACCAGATTGTTAATATCAATGAAAGCTCCGACAAGTTTGAAAACCAGCCAGATTGGACCATTTACACCGGAATTATGGCCCTTGGTTTTCTGAAATATGCTATATTTTGGCCTCATTAAGATGAAAGGGCCTTTTTGGCCGGATTTCAGTGAAACTTTTCAGGGATGATCAGTACCAAGCCTAGTTGTACATATCGTCACCGTATTCTGGTTGAAGGAGTTTGGCGGAGTTATGGCCCTTTAAAGGTTTTAATACAAAAACTTTGTCCTGACTAGTTCTCCTGAACCCCTGGCCGGATTTAAACGAAACTTTTTAGGAATGATCAGTTCCAGGTCTAGTTGTTCAAATCATCGCCGTGTTCCGGTTGAATGATTTTGGCAGAGTTACGGCCCTTTAAATATTTTAATACATAAACATTATCTGGACTAGTTCTCCTAAACCCCTAGCCAAGATTTCAACGAAACTTTGCAGAGATGATCAGTACCAAGTATAGTTGTGCATATCATCATCGTATTCCGGTTGACAGATTTTTGGTGGAGTTATGACCCTTTAAATGTTTTTGATACACACACATTTTCCGGGCGATTTCTCCTGAACCCCTGGCTGGATTTCAACGAAACTTGACAAGGATGATCAGTATCATGCCTCGTTGTGCATATCATCAACATATTCCGGTTGAATGATTGTTGGCAGAGGTATGGCCCTTTAAAGATGTTAATAGACAAACTTTGTCCAGATTAGTCTCTTCTGAACTCCTTTCCGGATTTCAACTAATCTTGGTGGGGGGGGGGGGGGGGGGGGATGATCAGTACCAAGCCCAGCTGTACCTATCATTGCCGTGTTCTGGTTTGAATGAATTTTGGCAGAGTTAAGACACCTTAAAGGTTTTAATACACTAACTTTGTACAGACAAGTTCTCTTGAACCTCTTGTGGATTTCAACGAAACTTGGCAGAGATGATCAGTACCAAGCCTAGTTGCGTATATCATCGCCATGTTCCGTTTGAATGATTTTTGAAAGAGTTATGGCCCCTTATACATAAACTTTATCTTTAGCCAGTAGAGCGTCCACATACCCTCTTGGGCCTCTTGTTATTTGGCAGAGTTATAACCCCTTAAAGGTTTTAATACATTAACTTTGTACAGACTAGTTCTCTTGAACTTCTGGCTGGATTTCTACGAAACTTGGCAGGGATGATCAGTACCAGGCCTAGTTTCGTATGTCATCGCCAAGTTCCGGTTGAGTGCTTTTTGGGCCTCTTGTTATTACTTTTAGTATTATGATAGATAACTTTGATAATATAGTTGGTAACGCATCAGTCTCATATAGTGTTTATTTGGTTAATAAGTTATTTACTTCATTATTTTCAACATCATCATACTAATGCATGATATTAATTAATGTAAATTACGGCTCAGAAGAATCTATAGCATATTTCAAATGTGTAATTTGTATACTTGTCATACGTTTTAACTCATATAATGTGCATTAACAACACATTCTTCTCATTGTATTGTATTGAATTGTATCCGCTTATATTGTATTGGCGAAAAGCATTGTAATGCTTGTGCCGAAAAGAACATTTGAATTGAAAATTGGTTATTGTGTGTACGTGAAATTACTTAATGGTAATTGTGTGTACGGGCAATTACTTGATGGTAATTAGGCAATTACTTGATGGTAATTGTGTGTACGGGCAATTAATTTATGGTTATTGTGTGTACGGCAATTACGTGATGGTTATTGTGTGTACGGCAATTACGTGATGGCTATTGTGTGTACGGCAATTACGTGATGGCTATTGTGTGTACGCCAATTACTTGATGGCTATTGTGTGTACGGCAATTACGTGATGGTTATTGTGTGTACGGCAATTACGTGATGGCTATTTTATGTACGACAAGTACGTGATGGTTATTGTTTGTACGGCAATTACGTGATGGTTATTGGGCAATAACTTGATGGTAATTGTGTGTACTGGCAATTAATTGATGGTTATTGTGTGTACGGCAATTACGTGATGGCTATTGTGTGTACGGCAATTACTTGATGGTTATTGGGCAATTACTTGATGGTAATTGGGCAATTACTTGATGGTAATTGTGTGTACGGGCAATTAATTGATGGTTATTGTGTGTACGGCAATTACGTGATGGTTATTGTGTGTACGGCAAATACGTGATGGCTATTGTGTGTACGGCAATTACGTGATGGTTATTGTGTGTACGGCAAATACGTGATGGCTATTGTGTGTACGGCAATTACGTGATTGTTATTGTGTGTACGGCAATTACGTGATGGTTATTGTGTGTACGGCAATTACGTGATGGCTATTGTGTGTACGGCAAGTACGTGATGGTTATTGTGTGTACGGCAATTACGTGATGGCTATTGTGTGTACGGCAAGTACGTGATGGTTATTGTGTGTACGGCATTTACGTGATGGCTATTGTGTGTACGGCAAGTACGTGATGGTTATTGTGTGTACGGCAATTACGTGATAGCTATTGTGTGTACGGCAAGTACGTGATGGTCATTGTGTGTACGGCAATTACGTGATAGCTATTGTGTGTACGGCAATAACTTGATGGTAATTGGGCAATTAATTGATGGTTATTGTGCAATTACTTGATGGTAGGCAATTACTTGATGTTAATTGTGTGTACGGGCAATTAATTGATGGTTATTGTGTGTACGGCAATTACGTGATGGTTATTGTGTGTACGGCAATTACGTGATGGCTATTGTATGTACGGCAATTACTTGATGGTTACTGAGCAGTTGATTGATAGTAATTGGGCAATTACTTGATGGTAATTGTGTGTACGGGCAATTAATTGATGGTTATTGTGTGTACGGCAATTACGTGATGGCTATTGTGTGTACGGCAATTACGTGATAGCTAATAACGTGTTGGCTATTGTGTGTACGGCAATTACGTGATGGCTATTGTGTGTACGGCAATTACGTGATGGCTATTGTGTGTACGGCAATTACTTGAAGGTAATTGTAGTAGTTTAATAGTTTATTTAAGTCTCATCACAGTACAATATTATCTTCAATACAACAATTCATAAAATACAACTTTGCCATTCTTTTTAGAATTACAAGAGACTATACAATATAAACATACATATGACTGTTCACAATGTTAAAATATTGAGCAGTTGATTCTGAACCGACTGCCACAGTCGTGTCCTAAGACTCACAAAACGCCACAGCAGTAGTTCCAGTATTCAATGCATACACATATATCACTGTTTTAATGTATCAAATCATTTTCTGAGAATATTATTATCAAACTTATATATACAGAGTAATAATTGAGCGGCCGGTACTCATCTTGACATGTTGTCTAAAAAGTACTTAAAATAGAAATATTAATATGTGAGTTAGAGAATCGCAACGGCTACTGAAACCTTATAAAAATAGTATAAATAACCAGATAACAACTCAGATCAGATCTGGAGTGTACTGATTAGCACCGACTACTCAACGTCGTTATAAAACCTAAGATTATGATTGCATTATTTACAGCAAAACATATGACGAAATTAACTTTAAAAAGGAACGCTTACCAGCTTACTACAAGTAAAATAAATAATAATGATAATAATAACACATAATTAAGAATATAAAACAGAGTTTCGTTTTTTGAGAATATTACAACAGGTTTTTGTATGTACCCAAGTTCGCCCATCGTTTTTTATGATGTTCATTAATGAAATCTCAGAAAATGTAAATTCAGACCTTGATGACATATTTTGACAATCTGAGCTTATTTATGCTGTTATATGCCGATGATGCGGTTGTATTTGCTTCGTCCCCCGCTTCTTTACAGTCGTTACTAAATGACATTCAAGTATATTGTAGGACCTGGGGCCTAAAGATAAATAAAGAAAAAACTAAAATAATGATATTCGAAAGAGGTCGTCATTCACAATATAATGTCTACCTTCATGATAGCATAATAGAAGTTGTCACCTCGTTCAAGTATCTGGGCATTTTTTTCTTCAAAAATGGAAATTGGTTAAGAACGCAAAAGAGGTTGGCACAACATGCTTCATTCGCATTGCATAATTTATTTTCCATATTTAGTCAAATAAACTTACCAATATCAGAAAAATGTAGACTTTTCGACACACTAGTTGCCTCTGTATTAAACTTTAGCTCAGAAGTTTGGGGAATGCACGAGGCTAAAGATATTGAAATTATCTATACGAAATTTTGTAGAAGAATTTTAGGGGTCAAGAAGTCTACCAATCTCACAGGTTTATACGGTGAATTAGGTCGAGTACCACTCATTATAAAGAGAAAACTTAATATGCTCAGATATTGGTTAAAAATATTACATCTTAATGAAAATATATTGGCCAAAAAAAAATATATAATGTTGAAAAACGATGTTGATAATCATAATAATTATAACGGTTCCAATTGGGCATATCAAATTAAAGATATCCTTGACAACCTTGGATTTTCCGATGTTTGGTTATATCAATTTGAAGCAGATATTCCATTTGAATTAATAAAACAACGCTTGATTGACTCATATCATAAAAGTTGGTATTCAAATATCAATAACTCTAACAGGTTAGAATCATACTGCCGCTACAAACACAGTTTTGATATGGAAAAATATTTGAACCTATTAGATGATAACACATTCCGAATAGCACTGGGTAGATTTCGAATCTCCTCTCACAATTTAGCCATTGAAAATGGTAGATATCTAAATATCCCGCGAGAAAATAGGAAATGTATACATTGTACCCAAAATATAGTACAAAACGAATACCATTTTTTGCTTGTATGTCCAATATATAGACACTTAAGACAGAAATATTTTAAACCTTACTTTTGCAGATGGCCCACGATAAACAAATTTGATGCGTTAATGTCTAATAACTCGAACAGAACAATTATAAGCTTATCAAAATATGTTTATTATGCATTTAAACTTCGAAATGAAATGCAAGTTTAAATCTCTTTACTACATTTCAACCTTTTCACCATTTAAGAAAAAAAAAGGGAAGGAAAGAAAGAAAGAAAAAAGAAGCTATAACGCTTCTCTGTAAACTTCAATGTATATTGTGTATGCCATGTTTTTGATGTTCTCACTGTATTGAATATGTATTGTGTGTAGGCTATAAACGTTGTACTGAATGTTTAATGCTGAATAAAGTTAATATATATGTACGGGCAATTACTTGATGGAATTGTGTGTACGGGCAATTACTTCAAGGTAATTCTGTGTACTGGCAATTACTTGATGGGTATTGTGTGTACTGGCAATTACTTGATGGGTATTGAGTGTACAGGCAATTTCTTGATGGGTTTTGTATGTACGGGCAATTACTTGATGGTAATTGTGTGTACGGGCAATTACTTGATGGTAATTGTGTGTACGGGCAATTTCTTGATGGGTATTATGTATACGGCCATTACTTAATGGTAATTGTGTGTACGGGCAATTACTTAATGGTAATTGTGTGTACGGGCAATTACTTGAAGGTAATTGTGTGTACGGGCAAATTCTTGATAGTATTTGTGTGTACTGGCAATATTTGATGGCAATTGTGTGTACGGCCAATTACTTGATGGTAATTGCAATAAATACGTACATTATACATATTACTGTATTAAGTTGTTTGGGTAAATTATTTACACATGTATTAAAGAAAAGATTATTGGAGTGGGCAGAAACATACATCGTTCTAATTGAAGCACAGGCTGGATTTAGATCGCACATGAGTACTGGTGATAATATATTGTTTAAAATGGATTAATTACACATATTTTAAATCAAGGTAAGAAACTGTATTGTGCATTTGTTGATTTTATTAAAGCCTTTGACTATGTTGTGCGTGATAATTTATGGTATAAATTAACAAAGTTCGGTATACGGGGAAAGGTTCTTGATATTGTAAAATCAATGTACTCATGTGTTAAGTCTAAAGTTGAATACTGTAACCATCTGAGTGATGAATTGCATTGTGTACTTGACATTAGACAAGGGGAGTGCTTATCTCCATTGTTGTTATCTATGTATTTAAATGATATACAGAAGATATTAATATGTTTAAGATGTTTATGCTTTTGTATGCAGATGATATAGTTCTGTTTGCTAACACTGCAACAGGATCACAATATGGACTTAATATACTATTTTACTATTGCAAAGAATGGAGATTGAAAGTAAATTGTACTAAAACGAAAGTTATGGTATTTTAAAAAGGGCGCAATGTTACCACGAAATTTAGTTTTTATTTATGATGACGCCCCATTATAGTTAGCAAGTTCACATATTTAGGTATAGTGTGTTCTACGGCAGAGTCTTCAGCAGAAGCACAAACTACTCTTACTGGACAAGCACAAAGAGTCATTTTTAAAATGAATAGGTATTTGTATATATTTACATTTATATCACCAAGCATAAGTTAGATCTATCTGATAAATTGATAACTTCAATTTTAAATTATGGATGTGAAGTGTGGGGATTCATACAAGCTATATCAGTTGAAATAGTCCATTTATACAGTTTTGTAAACATATTTTGGGTGTTAAACAACTCAGAATGATTTCATATATGGTGAACTTGGCCGACCTTAATTCATTACACGAAGATATTTTATAATTATTAAATATTGGTTAAAAATCATGAGAGTACATGATCGTAAATATGTGAAAATAGTTTACAACATGATGATTAATGACTGTGAAGTACATCCTCTAACAATAAACTGGGTTTCCCAGTTAAAACACTTATTGTCCTCTCTTGGATTTTATGATGCATGATTACAACAAAGGTTTGGTAATTGTAATATATTTCTTGCAATAGTAAAGACACGGTTAAATGACAATTTTGTTTAAAATTGGTTTACAATTGACACATCGATTAGAAAACTCCACTAGAGCAATTTCTTTCTACATATTGCACAATTCCAGTTTCAACCATATCTAGGTAATATAAATGTTTTTAACTTTGTCAAGCACTAACTAAATTACGAATGTCATCTCATAGGCTGGAAATTGAATCGGGTAGATGGGTTAAACCCAATAGAATTTCTTTTAACGATAGACTATGTTTATTTTGCAATAAACTTGAAGATGAGTTCATTTTGTGTTGGAATGCCAAACATACATAATGCTAAGGAAGCAATATATTCCTAAATATGTTTATAAGAGGCCGAATATGATCAAATTTTTGGAATTATTAAATTCACATAATTAGATATATATATTCGCAAACTTTGTACCTTTGTTTTAAGAGCATTTAAGTTACGAAACGAAACAATGTACAGAAATTAGCTATTTCTAAATATAATGTATGTACGAGGGTGCTTCAAAAAGTTCTGTCACTAGGCATATATCCTTTGAACTGGATATTACACTGAGATAAAGTAGTGTATTTATAGTACTACTGGGTTCGCTCTCTTAAATTCCACGACAAAAATGAAAAAAATCCGGTTATTTATACCCCTGAATTACCTCCCCCTACCACACCTTTTGGATACTTTTGAAAATGTCCTTGTTACAAAACGTAAAAATTATTTGAATAATTCTATGCTTTTAAATTTTCTTGTACGCCATCTGTTGTTATTTGCCTATAATCCATTACATTAATTGTCGAGAATTCGGAAAGGTCTTGCTGTAAACCAGATATGAGTGAATGCATATCCCTTAATTTTAGCGGAAATAACACTGATTTTCTTCATTTTGTTTACGGAAATGTTATACTATCTTTTAAATGTCGTAATTATTCTCATAGTATTAATATGTTTTCATATTTTTTTTACAAATCCTAGTCCTTCAGTGTTTAAATTTCATATTCAACAAATTATTGTAGAATTTTGCACAATGTTTAGTGAAAATATTGATCATCCAAAAACGCTATTTCAGAAGACTGCCCTTCCATTTAATGTCCATTTATCATTAAATTAATTTTACATGTTAGCTTAAACTGTTAATTTCTAAGACAATGCCTTTTCATCTACCATGCTTAAATTCTGAATCTTGTAATGCACAGATATAACTGGTAATGTATGAAACAAATTTCAAAGGTCTACGACAAGTACTTAAAGAGAAACAGGCATTTTAAAAAAGTAACAGTCAACATACCTGAAGAAAGCTCAGGACGAAAATGCCTCAGTATGTATAAGTGATGTATATTAAATGTTCCATAACTTTCGTCACACAAAAGATACAGCATTCATTTTACCATCAATGAATGGTATTGAAACTTCCTTTCATTTGGTACCAAACATCAAGACTCACAACGAGCACATAATTGTTAAAACGCGTTAGTGACATAACTTATTGAATGACCCTCGTAATACTCGTATGTCATGTTTGTATACTGACGTATGCATTAATCATTATGATAAAAAGTGTAATGACCATTTTACTTAGAAACTTTTTTTTGGTGAAGAATGCAAAGCACATTGGTAATACGGACCGTCAGTAAAGTGTTTTCATTTACTGGGACTGCGTGTCTTGTAGTTTGACTGTCAGTGAAGTGTTTTCATTTACTGGGTTAAAACTTGTCTTCAATCAAAAACGGGTATCTATGATGAATAGTAATTGATTTATGTTAATGTTAATATACATTGTATCAGTTCGGTTAAGATAAACTGCATATTTATAGTTGGACATGTATTTTTGTTATACCTACACTGTTGCCATGCTTTCTGGAATTGTATGTTGTATCCTCACGGACTTTTAAGCCTATTGGAAATTGGAAATAAATATATATCCATCTACATATATTTTTCTATGTAAAAATCGTATCTATTCTGCATATCGTTATGTATTGCTGATTTTGTGTATTCTAATGTGTTGTGAATAAACTATAACAAAAAGTATTGATATTTTGTGTTAATATTTTGTTATAGGGTCTCGGGGAATAGTGTGCATCTCTCTCACTCTCACACACACACACTCGGCATACTACAACAACGTTTCTTACGGCACATATTGCCCCATTAAAAGGCATAAAATGAGGTAGACAAAACGCACCAATTTAAGAAAAGCAAAAAGCGGACAAAAAATATGCGAACAAAAAGTGCCATGCGGACAAAAAGTACCGTCCTACTTGTCCGCTTATCTTCATGCGGCTGCCTTCTGCTTTCCTCTTCATCGGTTATACATTACTATGTACTATTCTAATATTTGTATTTGGAATGTAAGTGGTAAATAAATCCGCTGACTAGAGAACATACGCAGTCATATGTCACCATACTTATCATAATGGAACTGAAGCAATTACGTGGAGTGAGTGGTCCAGTGGTAGAGCGCCGAACTCTAGATCGAGAGGCCGTGGGTCCGATCCTCGTCGCGGCCACGTTATTTATCCTTGAGCAAGATAATTAATCCACATTGCTTAGAACTGGTTCTACCCAGGAAGCCATCGAGAGTGATTAATCTAAGTTGCGATAACTTGTTTCGCAAGCGATGCAAAAATAAATATGTTTAAACTAAGCAATTATATGAGGGATTGATTGTCTCTCACTTTAAAGGGACACACGGCATTCTTGAGGTATTTGAAACGCGTGTCTCGATTTATATATCCAGTACCATTTTTATTTTTTCCCTGGTGACATTTAAATAAATAAAATTCCAAGTATTCACTATTTCGTCTTATTATACTATAAGTTTTAATAAAATATTGGTGCAGTAATATCAAAAAATAATAATACGCAAATACAAATTGCTTAATACAATACCTATAATTAACATTAATGATTGAACAAATGCAATTTATGTAGAAAAACTAAAGGGACGCCGCTAGTTTTTAAAAAATCAAGATTGCCATGTGCCCTTTAATGTTTGATCTGAACAATAACACTGAATGGTATACGACTGACAAAGAGTGACTGAATGAATTACCTATCATTGCAAAGTTCTACAAAAGACGTAATTCGAGAATACCAAGGGTATTTTATGGGTTTGGTCACCTAGAGATATGTTTTTTTTCCACCAAGGAATTAAATGTTTATCATCCAGAATTCAGGCGTGAGTATACGTGGAATCATGTTCGTGACTTGATTATGTTCAAAATATGTATCAGTATCATGCCAGCTGCGACTGTAACAAAACATCCTCTCACGTATTATTGGAGAGCACTGTTATAACAACACATAAACATATATTTAAACTTTAATAGATTTGGCAAATACTGAGCGTGGCATGGATTGAAAAACAAGCCCCAAACATGGGGTTTAACAATTGGGCTGCCGGTAAGGTAAGCACAAAGTACCATTATGGCAAGCCCTTACAGCAGAAAGCATTAAACAATGAAGAAGATTGCCTACCTGCATCACGTGATCGAGTTAAACTCTTTTACCATTTCTTGATTGACCTTTATTTCGTTTTTCACATATTCACTTGAATATGAGTCTTTTAAACTCATTACTTAAAGCATTCATCACGTCGGTTACACTCTGTGTCTTCTATATACATTTCACGCAGTAGTTTCTTATGTGCGCCTTACATATTCATTGGGCAACCTCTTTCCATGTTCCTTCTAATACTTTTCAAAATATTCAATAACTCCTTTTGGATTCGATACCTATCTTAAGAAATATCACATAAAACCTCGTTTTAAAATCAATCTTACCGCAGGGGGATTCCATCTATTGTTAAGAGGAATGCGAAGAGGAGCAGTTCAGTGTTGCAATTATTTATCTTGCAAGTCCACCAATAAATCATTTATAATGGTAGCCTGCTTATTGTATGTCTAGCTTTTTAATATGCGCTATTTATGTGTGACTTGAAATGCACCACGGTGGGGCATACAATATGCTGGACAAACAGGTCGATCTTTAAATCTTTCGATTTCGTGAACATAAAAACAATAAACAATAAACTGAACGTATTTGATCTTGCGTTAAGTGAACATAAATATATCAATCGTGTTACATCTGTGGTATGTTTTTACATACGTGACTCTATTTTTGCAAATGATATCGAAGTTATAATATCGTTATCAGCTGATAATGAACGCAACACAATAATGCAAAATTAACCAATCGTGTTACATTTGTGGCATGTTTTCACATACTTGACTTTTTAACATTTGTCACCATTTTTACATTTGTGACATGTTTTA